>QAOC01017216.1:18470-76795 GCA_003255005.1 Begonia fuchsioides
GCTCTCCCCCCCGCCTCCCCTGAACTTTCCTTCACATTCCCACCCTCCCCAAAAGCGCCAGCTGGGTCATCAATCCCCTCTCGGCCTCTCCCTCCCAAACGAATAAAGCCCATTCCTTTGCTTCCCTCGCCTCCCTCCTCCCCTCCCCCGACAATCCACCACACCCCCAACTCACACATTCCTCTTCCCCCCATTGGTATCTCGATCTCGGACCAACATGATCCGCCTTTCACCCTTGTTGGCAAGGTGAAAATTCCCAAAGCCAAGACCAATAAGTCTTCCCAACCCTTGCTTCCTTTGCCTGGATCCAACCCTAAACACAAGATTAGGTCGGGAGGCCTTCCTCCCCCCTCTACCTAATGATTATAGCCGCCTGGAATATGAGGGGGTTTGCTTCCCCCCTCAAGAAAGATGAGCTATCCCGCCTCATCTCAAGCTCACATGTTGACGTTTTTGGGATCATTGAATCCAAAACCTCCCCGGACACCTTGGCTGCCTTTGTAGCTAGGAAACTCCCGAAGTGGAGTTTTGTAACTAATGTTGACCTCCATCCCTCTAGCAGGATTGCGGTCCTTTGGAACTCGGACAAAGTGGCTCTACATCATCTCGGATCACACCCACAGGTCATGCACACCAAGCTATTTTGTAATATTAGCAAACTGGATATTTTCGTTTCGTTTGTATACGGCTTGCATTCCGTTTCGGCCAGGACTCCCCTGTGGGTGGCCCTTGAAGCTTTTGGCTATAATCTAGCATCCCCCTGGCTAGTCTTGGGTGACTTCAACTCCATCCTTAGCCAGGAGGATCGCCGGGGCTCGATTGCAATCTCATCCAGGGAAGTTCGGGACTTCCGAGAATGTTGCACATCCCTTGGCCTTGTGGACACCCCGTCATCTGGCTGCTATTTTACTTGGTCCAACGGATCCGTCTGCTCCAAGCTCGACCGTACGCTAATCAACAGCTACTGGACCCAGTCATGTCCGCACACAACGGCCAGCTTTTTGCCTCCCGGTCCTTCCGACCACACGCCTTGCATTGTGTCATTCAACGCCGGCCCGTTAGTTGGCAAGCCACCTTGGAAATTCTTCAACATGTGGACCTCCCACGAAGATTTCCCCCGTGTCGTTGCCTCGGGATGGACTATTATGCCGACAGGCACCCAGCAATTCATCCTATCTTCCAAGCTCCGGGCCCTTAGAGGAGTTTTCCTTGATTTCAACTCAAGGCATTTCTCTCACATTTCAAGTCGTGCCAAGACGGCCTGCCAAAATTGGAAGGCATGCCAGTCTGAATTCCTCTCTAAGGATGGCCCCTTCCCGGCCATCAGACTACCTCCTACAGCGGGCCAAGTCCAATTACCTCGTTAATGCAGACAAGCCCACTCGGTTCTTCCATGCACTCATAAAAAAAATGCAAAGAAGAACTTCATCGGCGCAGTCACCAAAGATGATGGATCCTCCTCATCCAATCCGGATGAAGTTGCCTCTGAATTCGTTAGCTATTTCCACAAGCTACTCGGTGGCCACCCACTTTCCTCACCCATTGATGCCGCAGCGGTATCGGTTGGTCCGTGCCTCTCGGACGATGCAGGCTCTTGCCTCACCCGTCGCATCTCTCCGCAAGAAATCAAGGATGCCCTTGACTCCATCGCAGACAACAAAGCTCCCTGTCCGGATGGTTATTCATCAAAATTCTTCAAATCTGCATGGGCCACGGTCGGGCCAGACCTATCATGAGCCGTCATGGAATTTTTCTCTTCGGGACGGCTACTCAAGCAATGGAACCACGCTTCCATTGCCTTGATCCCCAAATCGGCTCATGCAGCTCGACCATCAGACTACCGACCCATTTCATGCTGCAACACCATCTACAAGATTATCTCAAAGATCTTGGCTACAAGGCTCTCGGCCACCCTCCCAGATATTATTGATCAAGCGCAATCGGCATTCATCAAAGGCCGATCCATGAGTGACAATATTCACTTAATGCAGGAGCTCATCCGGAAGTATAACTCCAAGAAATCATCCCTGAGATGCTTCATCAAGGTAGACCTCCGCAAGGCCTTTGATTCGGTCTCCTAGGCCTTCATCCAACAAATGTTGGGGGCCCTCGGCTTCCCGCCCCTCTTCGTCAAGTGGATCATGGAGTGCATCACCACCGCATCCTACTCGGTCACAATCAATGGCCGACTACATGGTCACTTCAAAGGCTCCAAAGGTATCAGGCAAGGGGACCCCATCTCCCCCTATATTTTTGTCATTGCCTTAGAATATCTCTCGCGGCTCATTCGAGCCCATCTTCCCTCTGTGGGATACAACTTCCATCCCATGTGCCAATCACTTGGGATCTCCCACCTCGCATACGCCGATGATTTGATTCTCCTTGCCAGGGGAGATCTAATCTCGATCAAAAGCATTCTTGACTGCCTAGTGAGTTCAGCGCCTCATCCGGCCTTTACATGAACTCCGCCAAATCTTCCTTCTTCGCTGTCGGGATCCCTCCGCTGGATCTTGAAAATATAAAGGCTGCCATCCCACTGGCTGCCGGCTCCTTCCCGACTCGATTTCTCGGCATACCCCTCGGACCAAAATGTCTCAGAGTGCCGGATTACGATCCTTTACTTGACAAAATACGATTATATCTCCAAGTATGGAGCATCAAAAGCCTCTCATTCGCTGGTCGAATCAAACTTATCAAATCAATCTTCCAAGGAGTGGAGTGCTTTTGGCTTTCCATCTTTGCTCTCCCCGCCGTGGTTCGGGCCAAGCTCACCCGTCTTTGCAGATCCTTCCTATGGGGGAAGAATTTTGCAAACATTATTGCTTGGCCAAACTGCTGCTTGCCTAAAGATGAGGGAGGACTCGGCTTCAAAGACATACATTCGTGGAACTTGGCTCTTCTGGCCAAAAATCTATGGGGCATCCATCAGAAAAAGGATTCACTTTGGGTCCGATGGATCCATCACTTCTACATCAAGGATGCCTCCTTCTGGTCATGGTCATCCGGCTATCGTGGCTCGTCACTCATTAAAAGCCTGCTTCGTATCCGCTCTGCCATTCTGGCCAAAGCCAGATCCGAGGCCTTGGCCAACGGCCAGCTCGAGTCATGGGCCAAAAATATGAAGTCATCCAAGATCTATGACTTCTTCAGGCCATCGCCGCCTCCCAGCCCGCCTTCAAGGCAATCAGGAAATACAACCACGTACCAAAGCTTGTCATACCACTATGGCTTGCTTCTCACGGCCGCCTTTCCACAAAGGACAACCTGCCCTTCATCGAATCAAATGGGCTATGCGCCTTATGTGGAATTCATCAAGAGACATCCAGGCACATCTACTTTGAATGCCCCTATTCATCCGAAGTCTGGACAACCATCAAAGCACGTTTAGGGATCCAGCGGCAAATGACCACCGTTGCCGCCGCACTTAAGTGGACGATCAAGTCCGGCCAAAGAGACAAATTCACTGGTAATGTCTACAAGGCCGCTCTAGCATGCACAACTTATCAACTCTGGTCGGCCCGAAACGCACGCTGTTTTGACAAATCTTTCCAATCGCCAAGCCAACTTGTGATTGCCATAGAACGCAAGGTTTTCAAGATCCTTTTCCAAATTTTCCCATCACTGGCTGAAAATTTGGAGCTACCCACGGCATAGTAGCCCATCGGCTTTTGTACTCCCGGCTCCTCTTAGTCCGGCTTGACTTCGGTGTGGCCGTTGGGCTGGCCCGTCTTCATGTGGGTCCGTCCCCCGGCCATTGCCGCCTCTTTGTTCAATACTCTTTTATTTTATTTAACCATACTTATCAAAAAAAGAAAGAGCTCTCAGTCAGTCAGTCGCGGAAGTTAGGATTCTCTCCCTAGAAGGCAATTTTGGTTCCACCGAAATTCCCCCTCCGGTGCTTCCTTTTCTTAGGCACTCTCCTCGGTTTCCCTTGCAAACACTGTCGGATTCTCATTTCCACTTGCTATCTCTCAAGGAAACTCCCTGGAATCACTCTCTTGGTTAAGATTTCTTGACTTATCCCCCCCAAAAAGCTCACGGTTAGTTCACTCTCCTTTCTCTCATATGAGTTTTGATTCCTCCCCCATCGGGGAGTTGTTTCCCGAAGGTATTCACGGCATCTTCCCCCATTTTCTCCATTACTTCTCCATTGTTGGCTTGAATATGGTTGATTAAGGCCGTGGATGGAAATATTCAGTGGTGTTAAACGTCAGAAAATCATTCCTTCGTTTTATCGTCATCACCCTCACCCGAAGCTCTTCACTCAAATATCTCTGCATCCGCTGCATCCTGTTACCTAATTTCACCTATTTCGGACTCCCCTCCCTTCCCCCATCTCGATTTTACAACCCTCTCACCTCAATTCTAACTTTGCCATTTTTCCTTAGTCGGAATCCTTCAAAAATGACCATCGGAAGTCCATCGGCGTTTCCTCCCTCCACCCCCCAAACTTTTTTTCGTTTTCCGCCCATCCCCTGCCCGCCGGACACCCCCACCTAGCCGCCGGACATCCCCCAATCATCACATTTGTCGTTTTGTGCCCATCCCTTTCTGCCGGACACCCCACCCCGGCCTCCAAACATACCACCCTATAAGCCGGACATCCCTCTAGGCGTCTTGCTGTCTCCCTCAACGGTATACCCATGCCGCTCATGCTAGCTGCCAAACCTCCACCTACACGCCCGGCGGCCATTCCATCTGTGCCCACTTAAAATATTAAATTTTTATTCCTCCCCCCACCCCTCCCTCCCCCTTACCTTGACAAGACCATCCCTTATCTCATCTACCCCCGTTGACATCCACCTCTGCCGCTCACCCCCCTCCCCCACTCGGCCATCCCACACGTACAAAATGCCTTCCCGCCTCCCCAAAACCCAATCAACCGATCTCCTGCCACCTGTCCGTTCAATTGGACAAAAACCGGCCATGAAGGCTAACACCTCATCGGCAAAACAAAACATCCTTTCCCTTCCACAAAATCAACTAAGTCCGGGATCCCCTCCCCCTCTCATCCCACTTCCTTCTCTATCCCCCGAACGCCCAGATTCTGCCCCAAAAAAACCATCCCGCTCCTTTGCAGACCTTCTGAAAAACAGCAGGGACCATGAGCAAGGCCATGCCCTCTCGCAACAAAAATTCTCTAATGGCTTCCAGCTACTGCAATCGGCCACACACTTGCGGGGTTTTTTCCTTCAAGGCACCCGGGGAAAGTGGACCTCCAGAAGCTTACTACGAGATGGAATTGCAAGGTCAAGATAATACCCAGCACCAAGGGGTGGACCACATTCATCTTTGACTCGGCCAAGGATTGCCGACGCGTCCTTAGAGATGGCCCTTATTCCATCTACGGTAAGACACTTCTCCTCAAAGAGAGACTGAGATACTCTGCTTTTGGGAATGCAGAATTCAGGATCGTCCCCTTCTGGATCACCCTCCCAGAACTCCCTCTAGAATGCTAGAGCCCCATTGCTCTCAACAAGATATGTTCAGTCGTCGGCAGGCCCATATCTATGGACCTCCTTACCAAAACCTTCGGGAGAAGGGGATATGCACGGGTCCTCATGGAAGTTGACCTATCCAAAGACCTTATCCTTGAAGTCAACTTCAAGCCCAATGGGCAATGACTTCAATAAAAAAATCATATATTAATCTGACCACCTCTCCTGCACCTCCTTCTTATCCTTGGATCACAATGCGTCCATGTGCAAGAATAAGCCTGCCTCCTCTCCCACCCCAACACCCCCAACCGGCCAAAGACGCCTATTCTCCGCCTCCCTCCTTCCCCCAAGGAACCCCCCCCCCCNCCCGCACCAACGGGTCCACCACCATTGAAGGGCCAAGCTGGTCCATCAACCTTTTTGCGTCCAAACTCCCCCACCCACCCTAAATCCACAAAACACCCCACTCAATTAGCAGCAAAAATTCCCCACCGGCCACAAACAGAAACTCCATCACTTAGCCACACTACTCCAGACATAGCCCGACATGACCCACTTTTCACAGTAGTTACTCGGGTAAAAACGCCGAAAACAAAGACCAAAAAATCCACCGCTCAACCCCCGCTGCCTTTGCCTGGGTTCAGCTCGAAACACAAACATAGGCCCGGAGGCCAGCCTCCCCCTGTTTAAAGATAGTTTCAACATGGAATATGAGGGGTTTTGCATCTCCCCTCAAACAAGATGAGCTATTTTTCCTCATCTCCAGCCAACACATTGACATTTTTGGGATTATTGAATCCAAATCCTCCACGGAAGTTTTGGCTGCTTTTGTGGCTAAAAAACTTCCGAGGTGGGCTTTTATCACTAATTTTGATTTGCACCCTTGTAGTAGGAATGTTGTGCTATGGAATGCCGAAAAAGTCTCGTTAAACCATCTTGCCTCCCACCCCCAAGTCATACATTCTAGTTTGTTCCTACCCCCCGTTCCATCAGATCACACAACATGCATCGAATCCTTCAACCACCGCCCGATGCCCGGTAACCCGCCACTGAAATTTTACAATATGTGGACCTCCCACGAGGACTTCGCCAATATTGTTTCCTCGGGTTGGAACTCCCAGCCGACTTGCACTTGCCAATTCATCTTTTTCGTGAAACTCCGGGCCCTTAAGAGCAAACTCGTGAAATTCAACAAGCAACACTGCTCCCACATTTCATTCCGGGCCAAGGAAGCTTGCCAGCAATGGAAAGCTGCACAATCTATTTTCCTATCCAAAGATGGTCCTTGCCCGGATAGTGGTATCCTTGCTTCCCTTAGAAGCAAGGCCAAATTCCTCGTCAAAGCTTAAAAATCGTTCCTTCAGCAGCGCGCAAAAAACAAATACATCATCAATGCGGATAAGCCGACGTGGTTTTTCCAAGCTCTCATTCAGAGAAACGCCAAGAAAAACTTCATCGCCTACGTCATGAAGGAAGATGGACAGGTCACCTCCTCCCCTGATGAAATTCCAACAGAATTTGTCAACTATTTTCAAAGGCTCCTCAGCGGCCTGCAGCTCATCGCCCCCATCAATGCTGAGGCAGTTTCAGAAGGCCCGCATCTCACGGATGAAGCATGCAAGGAACTTATAAGAGAAATCTCCCCAAAAGAGATCATAGATGCTTTGCAAAGTATTGCAAATGATAAAGCTCCAGGCCCAGACGGCTACTCCTCCAAATTCTTCAAATCTGCTTTGAGAGTCGTCGGCCTAGACCTTTCAAAGGCTGTCATGGAGTTTTACGATTCAGGACGCCTACTCAAGCAATGGAACCATGCTTCCATTGCCCTCATCCCGAAATCATTACATGCTTCAAAGACTACAGACTACCGGCCTATTTCCTGCTGCAATACCGTACACAAAATCATATCCAAAATCCTTGCAACAAAAATCTCGGCCGCCCTCCTATCTATCATCGACCAAGCCCAATAGGCCTTCATCAAGGGTCGATTAAGGAGTTACAACATCCACCTGATGCAGAAACATATCAGGAAGTATAACACCAAGAAAACCTCGCTGAGATGCTTCATTAAAGTAGATCTCTCCAAGGCTTTTACTCAGTCAGCTAGGACTTTGTCAAGAAGATGCTGGCTGCACTCGGCTTCCCAGCAACCTTCATCAATTGGATGATGGAATGTATTTCCACAACATCCTACTCGGTCGCCATCAATGGCCGCCTACATGGGTTCTTTAAGGGAACCAAAGGGATCAGACAGGGTGATCCGCTCTCGCCATATATCTTTGTCGTGGTGCTGGAATACCTCTCCAGGCTTAGCTGAGCCCGGCTCCCATCATCGGGATACAATCATCAACCGATGTGCCAACCACTTGCGCTCACGCATCTTGCGTATGCAGATGACTTGAACCTGTTAGCCCGCAGAGACCTTGTCTCCATCATCTGAGTTCAGCTCCTCTTCAGGCCTACACATGAACTCCAGCAAATCCTCCTTCTTTGCTGCCGGGATCCCATCCCAGAATCTCGTAAATATAAATTTGCGGCAAATTCGGGCAGAAGGGACATTCCTGACCAGATTCCTTAGAATTCCGCTCGGCCCCAAGTGGCTGGCCGTCCATGAATATGACCCATTAATTGAAAAAATGAGGCTATATCTCGATATTTGGAATGTCAAAAGCATCTCACTGGCCGGAAGAATCAAACTCATCAAATCAATTTTTCAAGGGGTCGAGTGCTTTTGGCTTTCCATTTTCGTGTTACCAGCCGCGGTACGTGCCAAGCTAATTAAGATATGCAGATCCTTCCTTTGGGGGAAAGCGTATGCCAATGTCGCTTGGCTGACATGCTGCCTCCCTAAAAATTAGGGCGGCCTTGGTCTTAAAGACCTTGAATCGTGGAACACGGCCCTTTTGGCCAAGATCCTATTGGGCATCCACCAAAAGAAAGACAGCCTGTGAATTCGATGGATCCATCACTTCTATGTAAAAAATGCTTCATTTTGGGCCTGGACTGTGGGATACCGTGGATCCCCGCTCATCAAAAAGATCATTACCATCAGATCATCCTTCCTTGAAAAGGCCTGATACGAACAAAATGCCGAGCAGCAGCTTGCCTTGTGGCCCATAAATATGAAGTCGTCTGAAATCTACGACTACTTGAGACCAAATTCCTCCCCCCCCCCCTCCAAAGCCCGGCTTTAGAGCCATCTGGAAACATAACCATGTCCCTAAACTTATCATCCCATTATGGCTTGCATTTCATGATAGACTCCTGACAAAAGACAAGATGTCTTTTCTTGAAACAGACGGCATATGCGCTCTATGCGGGCACCTCCCCGGATCATCCAAGCACATTTTCTTTGAATGCAGCTTCTTATCCAAAGTATGGTCCATTGTCAAACAAAGATTTAATATCCACAGGCGGCTAACTACCATCGCCGCCGCTCTCAAATGGACAACCAAATCCAGTAGAAGAGCCCTTCTCTTCGGCAACATCTACAAAACCACCCTGGCCTGCACAACCTACCATCTTTGGTTGGCACGCAATGCACGCTGTTTTGACAAGAATTTCCAGCAACTGACGCAGCTGGCACCATTCATCGAGAGGAAGATTTTCAAGATCCTCTTCCAAGTTTTCCTGGCACTTGCCGAGAACTTAGAATCTTTTGTGGCCTAGTCGGTCAAAGTTTCTTGTACTCCCGGCACCGCTAGGTCTGTCATGCACTCAGTTGTGGCCGTTGGGCTGGCACGTCAAATCAGGGGTCCGACCCCCTGCCGCAGTAGCAACCGTCATTTTGTACAACTTTTTCTTTATTTAAACATACTTATCAAAAAAAGAAAGAGCTCTCAGAGTGTCAATCCTTACTATGTCTAGACCTAGTAAGTTTCCCTGTGTTGAGTCAAATTAAGCCGCAGGCTCCACTCCTGGTGGTGTCCTTCCATCAATTCCTTTAAGTTTTAGCCTTGCGACCATAGTCCCACAGAAACCCAAAGACTTTGATTTCTAAGAAGGTGCCGACGATGTCTTATAAGATACATTCGTCGATCCCTAGTCGACATCATTTATGGTTGAGACTAGGACTGATGTGCAATGGTCTAGCACCATCACGCAACGCTCGAGCACAATCACACAACCCCCGACGCACGGTCCTGACCTCCAAGTTTTATCTAACTTACTTGCTATTTTTGCAGGTAACATGGACATTGAGAAGCCCTCGGAGAAAGATAGAGGGTAACTGAAGTACTTGTTCGAGTGGGAGCTCGAGAATCATGGCACGCGCGCATCAGAACACTGGACACCCGCACCGCTGCCTGCGCTCGCCTCCACTATTGAGACAGTGCGCCCAGCGCGCGCCCCCACTATTGAGACAGCGCGCGAGCCCACTATTGAGACAACGCGCCTAGCGTGCACCCGCGCTATTAAGACATCGCGCCCACCCGCGTTCAACCTTGCGTACACAACAAGTTCCGCCCACGCACCAGCGTTGCCCGTGCGTGCACAATAGCATCACTTTGGCAACAACGGCTCGTTCCTCAATAAACGCTGCAAGATCAGCGTTGCCCATGCATGCACAACTTAGCATCACACCAGCATCGTCGTCCGCGCGTGCACAACTTAGCATCCCGTCAGCAGCGTCGCTCGAGCGCGCATAACATAGCAACACGTCAGCACCGTCGCCCGCGCGCACACAACTTAGCATCCCGTCAACATCCGCGCGCACCCCTGTACCATCGCGGACACACGCTACAGCACCCAGCCGCCCCACAGTCACAACCGAGGACATGTCCGAGGCTGCCAAGCCCGCTTTGTAGGCCCATCGGCCTTTTCTTTAGTTTTCTGATTTACTAAGTCTTCAAATAAGAAACCCTAAAGGGCCAGTCGCCTTCCTTGTAGGGAACCCCCCCATGGGCCCTAGGCTTACCTTATAGGGATCCTTCCTCACTCTATATAATGTACCCCTCCCCTTGTTATTTTAAAGTGAGGTTTATCAAATAAGAGAGCCTTGTGCCTTACTTGATAGCCATCCTCCGACCCCTCTTCTCTGGTGAGTCAAATCCGGCCAAGGAGTTTCAACCCTCGTTGAGCAACCAGTGAGTCATATCTGAGCGTTCCCTCGATGTCTACCGAGCTTAGTCACTCAACGCCCGAGTGTCTAAGCTGCCTTGCCACCCACCTCCACAAACCTTACAAACCACGCCCCCTCCTTCCCAAGCAGGATTTTATCCTTCTCTCTTTTCCATCTCTTTTTGCGCCGCACTAGTTTGTCGAGACCACACTTGTTCGGCCACTCGAGTGCGTGCTTAGCTCATCAAAATCCACCTATCTTCTTGATAGCGCTGCCTTGACCTTCGAGCATACCTTTTTCCATGATAAGTGGAACATTACTTGATTCGCATCGTGCTAACCTTTCGGTGGCACATCAAGTACGGTATCTGATTGTCTTCGAGCCCCCAACTTTCGTTCTTGATTAGTGAAAGCATCCTTGGCAAGTGCTTTCACAGTTGTTCTTCTTTCATAAATCCAAGAATTTCACCTCTGACTATGAAATACAAATGCCTCTGACTGTCCCTGTTAATCATTACTCCAATCCCGAAGGCCAACAGAATATGATCGAAATCCTATGACGTTATCCCATGTTAATGTATACAGAGCGAAGGGTTGCTTTAAGCACTCTAATTTCTTCAAAGTAACAGCGCCGGAAGAACGACCCGGCTAATTAAGGCCATGAACGCATCGCTGGCAGAAAGGACACTATAACAACCCTCATTATTATTTTAAGAATTTACGATTTTAAAATGAAAGTGTTTAAGCGTGAATGGGTTACGATTATCAATAAGAAGAATACTCTGTCTGGGGTGTATCACACCGTGCACTGACCCAAGTGTTTTGGTTTGATTGGTGTTTGTTTGATTGTTGCTAGGTTTAAGTAAAAGTAATGAAGTAAGTTGGGTTAAATATACTAAAGGACTACCTTTAAGTAAGTTTTGGTCGACACAATAGACGAGCGGTCGACACAAATGACCCTCGGGAATACTTTCGGTCAACACATTAGATGAGCAGTTGACATAGAATAACTTTCAGGAATCTCTTGTGTCGACATAAGTTGACCATTGTGTCGACATAAGTTGAAAAGTCAGCAAAATCTGCAGAATTCTTATTGGTGGACATAAAAAGAATATTCATTTTATTTAATAAAGGACATTAAGTGGGTTTTGGCTGGCATTTCTCCCTCCCAGCCACGATCTTCCTCTCCCTTTTCTCCCTAGGGTTCGTGCTCTAAATCAAAGGAGGGTGAGATTGAGATAGAGAAGAAGTTTTGTGAGGAAAAGAGTGAGAAAGTGAGTGACTTCAAGAGAAGTGAAGTGAAGAGCTTTGATATTTCGTGGAGGCTGAAGCTCAAGGTATTTTCATATTCTTTAAAGTTCTTGTAGGTTCAATAATGGTAAAAGGATGATGTTGGTTGAATTAGTGGATAAAAATGAAGGAGTTCATGTCAAGTGTTTTGAAATCAGTTATTTACGTATAGGGTTAGACTTTTTGGAGATTAGGTCGCCTTTTATTACGAATATTAGTTTATGTCCTTGATAGCATTTATATTAGACCTTTCGAATAATCTATAGCCGTTTGAATCACTCAAATTGGAGCTTCTTAGACAAAGTTATGGATTTTACAAGTTAGTAGACGGAAACTGGGGGAGCACCGGTCGACACAAAATAACTCTCTGTAAATGATTCGGTCGACCGCATGAATAAGCGGTCAACACATTATGCTAAGTTAGGTCGATACCTATAGGTTATGTCGACCGATTCTTGAGTTCCAGAAAAGCATGCTCTCTCTTTTGTCAACATCGGTCGACACATTGTCAAGCAGCAGTCGACCATTGTCAGTAAAATAGTCAATACGTTATCCTACGTTAGTTTTATGAATTTGGTGTCTTGTAAGAAGTTATAGTAGACTCCTTAAGGAACAATTGACACCTTAAGTATCACGAATGGATCAATATGGAGGAAGTTATGAATTTTGGAAGTTATAGTGAAAATAGTTACTCATGGTATAAAACTTATTTGAATGGTTTGGCAATATAGGTTCTCAAGCCTCTAGTGTGCATTGCCAAGTTGAAACCAAAGACATCAGAAATCAAGGTAAGTATGTGTTGCATGCGTTTGGCATATTAGAGGTCTACATTGCAAAGGTTATGTATTTTCGATGATTTCTGATTAATCATAGACTGGTTGGGGTGTAATGCACAATACACCGACCTCAAGTCATTTGAGGATTGTTTGTGTGCCTTGTATTGATTGATTGAAAGATTTCTGTGGGATTTTAATGGATATGTTTATATGACTTAAGTGTTTGGATTAGTTAGATTTCCTTGCATTAAGGATAGGATTGTATGTGACATGTTATGGAGATCATGCATCATGTTTTCTACAAATGACAACGAAAATAAATTTTCATGCATGAAGACTATGAATTATAATAAGTGAATCGTAGGGGGACGGCGGATTGAGTGTTAGGTTACCCACGGGGGTATTTGATGCCTACATTCATCCCCGCAATATCTCTATTGATTCGATGAAGACATCTACGATACAGGAGAGTAAAGACGCCCTCGGGAATGGCTATGGGAACATGTTACCGTGAGCCCAATGGGGATTGACGGTAGGTTGTTATATCTCCTAATGATATAAGTTATGTAAAGGAGAATAAAGACCCCCTCGGCAATGGCTATTGGTCCATGTTACCGTGAGCCCAATGGGGATCGACGGTAGGTTGTTATATCTCCTAATGACACACGTTACGTAAACCCTAAGGTCATGTTTTTGTGGATGGTCGTCATATGGGGGGCGGATCCACACCACGAAAATGAAATAAGCCGCATGGTTTTAAATCATATCATTCATTGCATCATGCATGTTTTATTTGCACTACTTACTGAGCTTTAAGCTCATTAGTTAGACTTTGCAATGTAGGTGATGACTTGAATGTTGAAGAAATATCACATGAGGATTAAATATGAAGGAGGAGGAGAGTGTCTTCCATGGGGCCTTGCCGTTGTTAAGTGAGATTTTGACCGGTGGAGTAAGCTCACTAAAAGACACATGTTTCGAAATGAACTTGTAAAAAGTTATTTTGAATTACAAATATGTAGTGTTTGTAAAGTTTTATATTTTGAGAATATGACCTAAGTTTAACTACTTACAAGTGTGATTTGAAATGTTAGCTTCCGCTATGTATGTACAAATATATATGTATAAGTTTGATAAAAGAATTTTCAACGAAAAGCTTTTAAAGGTTATAAAAAAAATGGGATGTTACAGACGCGATTGACTATGCACACCATAAGGCTGACCGACAGACATATCCCGAGATCCAACTACGAGCTTTTTAACTGCAACAACTTAAATATACGCTATTGGAGCTGGAATTACCGTGGCTGCTGGCACCAGACTTGCCCTCCAATGGATCCTCGTTAAGGAATTTAGATTGTACTCATTCCAATTACCAGACTCGAAGAGCCCGGTATTTTTATTTATTGTCACTACCTCCCCATGTCAAGATTGGGTAATTTTCGTGCCTGCTACCTTCCTTGGATGTGGTAGCCGTTTCTCAGGCTCCCTCTCAAGAATCGAACCCTAATTCTCCGTCACCCGTCACCACCATAGTATGCTACTGTCCTACCATCGAAAGTTGATAGGGCAGAAATTTGAATGATGCGTCGCCAGCACAAAGGTCGTGCGATCCGTCAAGTTATCATGAATTATCAGAGCAACGGACTAGGTCCGCGTCGACCTTTTATCTAATAAATTTGTCCCTTCCAGAAGTCGGGGTTTGTTGCACGTATTAGCTCTAGAATTACTATGGTTATCCGAGTAGCAAGTAGCATCAAACAAACTATAACTGATTTAATGAGCCATTTGCAGTTTCACGGTTTGAATTTTTTGATACTTACACATGCATGGCTTAATCTTTGAGACAAGCATATGACTACTGGCAGGATCAACTAGGTAGCATTCCTTCTATGCATGTGGATCGCATCCTCGGTTGACCCGCAAAGGGCGACGTCAGCGCGCAAGGAAAGCAATCACAGTCGTTCTTAGTGCCAACTTTGGTCAAGCTCTTGACACTCTCAGATTGAAGAGGCCGACAACTAATGCGTTCATTTTCTACATCCGAGGCAACAACCAACAAACACATGCACACAGCCAAAGACAATCAAAAGCAACAGCAAGAACTAAAGCATCAAATTTTCTTGGCGGGGTGCAGCAGCCAGCTTTGACATTCGCCGCGTATCCAAATAAGACACCAACTGAAAGGCTCCACGAGACATAGGACATGCCGAGTTTCGGTCTATCGTACAGAAACCGACGCATTTTCCATGATGAACATCAAGCCCACTCGATGAAACACCTTGAAAAAAGAACGTGGAGCAACAGTTCATTGCACAAAGCAATGATCCTAGTAAGCTACATGCCCAAAATACCACTCACACGCTTTTTACTCCAACGAAGCCAAGACAAGGTCGAGCTACAACCGCATGCCTGCCGGACATCCAGCAACCAACACAGCATATCACTACATCTAGCCAAGCGAGCTCACCGCGACTTTCAAAAGCAAAGGCAACAATGGTCTATCGGGTTGCTTGTCAGAAGACCAGCTTCTCTGAATGTCGACAGCGTGCAACCGTAGTGAACAACGAGAGATCAAGTGTGTCGCAAGCGACATAGCCTCCATGACTGTGCCAGGGACGCCGCATTGCACGAATTGCTGCCCGAGTTTTGCAGAGTAACCCCCGGCGTGCAAACGATCGCCGAGTCATTTTTTCTGAGTTTACGCCTAAATTTCCGACAATTGAGGGTTGATCGAGTCGCTTGTAAAGAAACCAACTTATGATCGTCGACCGGTGCAACCACAGTGAGCAACAAGAAACCATGTTTGCCGCAAGCAAACACAGCTGCCATGACAGCAGCCGGGACCACCTTCGGCAGAACAAGATAACTAACTACTACTTTTATAGCACACGGCCACCGAGCACGAGGACAGGTCATCGTACAAGCGACAAATCTTTGGCTACAACTTAATATCCAAGGGCACCAATCTCAATCAGTGCCAGAGATGCCGCTTTTCCAGAAGTTGGAATCAACTTAATATCCAAGGGCACCAACTTAATATCCAAGGACATTCTTCCCCTTTAGCCCTGAGAATGTCCTTTTTTGAGGAGGGGGGACACTTGTCCGTGACTTTGGAAGTTAGAATTTAATCTTTAACTTTTAATCGGCTAGACATTCTAGTGAAAGGAATGCTGGAATCGGGAATGGAGTCTAGGGATTTGGAATCAAAACAATCTTTATCATCTGTGGAGATAAAGGAGGAAGATTGTCCAACAAAGGAGAAATCAGGATGGGGGAGACCTTTGGATTCTTTGATAGCATCTGAGTCATCATCGGATGATCCAATCTAAACATTAGTCCGAGGGGAGGAAGGGGGGGAATGAGGGACGTAGCTCACTTTATAAGGAGCAGGGGCTGTTAGCTTTAACTATGATTAAAGTAACCATTGTTTTTTATGATGAATATTAATATGTTCCATAATTGATTAACCATTAAGGAGAAGTTGATTTGAATAATGTATATGAAATACCCTCAACAAAGGGTACCTTTTTTGTCTAACAAGTCGGTCGAGTTTTGCAGAAATTGTTAAGTCTGATACAGGTTATGTCGACCGATTATTAGTTATGTCAACCCATCCTCAGGTAGAGGATAAACTTATATCGACCGCTCACTAGTTATGTCGACCGATCCTCAGGCAGAGGATAAACTTATGGCGACCGATTACCAGATATGTCGACCTATCTTCGGGCAGCAACCTACTTATGTCGACCGCTACATTATATGTCGACCGATGAGTTAACCAGAGAAGAATGTTATGTCGACCGCTATAAGAATGTGTCGACCGCATACATATCCAAAGGCCATATCTATTTCGACCGCTAAACTATTGTGTCGACCGCAAACATGTCCAGAGGCCATATCTATGTCGACCGAAGCTCTTCCCAACGGCAACTCACTAAAACTTATGTCGACCGATCAAGAGATATGTCGACCGATCAAGAGCAGAAAGAAGAGATAACTCCCAACGGATATTTCTGAATGTGTCTAAACGGCTATATCTATGTCGACCGATCCCGTACTTATGTCGGCCGATCTAGCCTGCGCAGAACAAAATCTATAAACAGCTGCTGAGATGCCGATTGAGAAAGGTGATTTCGTGAGAGCAAAAAGAAAGCTGAAATGCTGCCAATTTTTAGAGAATCATTTCATTCTCTCAATCTTTGTATTTCTATCTTGAATATTCACTTCGTGATTGAGAGAGTTAGTTAGTAACCGTAATCCTAATATTATACTCTGTGAGAAAAATTTGTAAGAGGGGTGATGCCTCTCCTAAAGAAGAGTCACTGTAAGGTTTGATTGACACCCATAAGTCAATCGGAGTGAGCTCAAAGAATTGAGCGGGAATAATCTTCAAGGAGGTACCTTGAAGCGCGGACGTAAGCAAAGTTTGCCGAACCTCATTAACAATCCGGTGACAATCTCTCTTTCTCCCAACTCTATTAAGTTGTTTATCTTTTCTGCATTAGAGTTTTAGATTGAGTATACAATACACACGAATTTGATTAAAGTTTAAATCATCGGAGTAAAATTTTATTAATCTAATTCACCCCCGCCCCCCCTCTTCGGTTAATCGATCCTATAGGGGTAGGTGGGACTGGGGGGCAAGGTTATGTTTGTAGGACTCGGGTTTATGACCTATGGTAGAGCAGGAGGAGCAAAAATCAGGTTCAGTTTCATAATGAACCGCTTGAGGGATGATATTTCCTTTTGGAGTGCTTATTTTTATCTCCCTAATCAACTCTTTCGAAATGTTCACTTCAATTAGAACCCTCGCATAACAAAGCCAACCTAAGGACTTGGTTAAAAGGTCTGTCATCAAAGGTTTGCCGATTCTTGAAGAGATTTTGCTGAGGGACTTTTTGGACCAGCACTCTAGGGGGAGATTGTGGAAATTAACCCAAATGGGAATGGTGCTTATTTCATCAATTCCAAAATCAAACCAAGGGGGAAGTTTCTTAAGGAGAAGTGGTTGGCCATAGATGGAGTAAGGGCCTCGGCATAGGACATTTTCCCGATCCATGTTCGATTGAAAAATGAAGGAAATCCATCAGTTAGTGTTGGGAATGACTTTGACAACAATACGTTTAAGGCCTTATTTACTCGGGTGCCTGTTTGGGAAATATCTGACTAGAGTATAGCCTAGGTTGCTTTCTACATCCAAAAGGTCGTCGGCCGAGAGGGGGATGACATCCACCATGTTAGGATCAAAAGATAATTGGTGTCCTTGACCTTGATTGCGGCTATTTTTAACCATATCAGCATAGGAAATGGATGGGTTTCGTGTTGTGGCCTCTCTTTCAAGCATTTTCTCAAATAGGATCTGGGCAGGTTTTTTGGTGTGGGAGGAAGAGTTTTTTCGGGGGGGATTCACCTGTAATTAATCCAGGCCTACTTATCACAGTATTTTCGGCCACAATATTATGCATTTCTGTCGAAATCGGAGAAGAACCAGAGGGAAGAGCGACGACTATACCTGCCTTACCTTCAGCCGGAGAAAGAGAGGGGCGATGGTTCTCCGGTGCAGGGGAAGTTACAATCGGGGGGTGGGCAAAAGTCCATCAACGTCAGCAGCGCGGGGAGACACTTCGGACTTGGAAGCACTGTCGGCAGGGCCAAACAGAGATGCCTTTGATTTCGGTTTTTTGGCCATTGAGATGCCTGAAAACACAGATGGTGGAGGGATTTGTGATCGATGATGGGGGAAAAACAACAAAGGTTTTAGAAATAGTAACCTGGAGACGAATTCCGGCCGCCCTCAACGGCTAACCAGAATTGGAAACGGCTAAATTTTGCTGGAAACGGCTATATTCTGCCAGAAATGGCAATAATCAGACGCGATTTTCTGGGACTGAGATACAGAAAATGAGGGCAATTTTGGCTAGAAGCAGACGACGGTAGACAAAAAATGTGACAAAAACAGAATGCGAGGGGGTTTCGATTTAAAGCACGGGCGACTGGGATCGGGGTTTCAATTAGCGAGACCAACTGGAGACAGGCATGGAATGAAGGAAATCTCTCTGACAACGACCAGCAGCCATCACCGGGTAGAAGCGGAGAAAACTGTCCAGCCGAGGCAAAATATCATCTCACAATGACTGAGAGCCAAACTGAGAGTCAACAAAAACGAAAATAGGTTCAGCGTGGAGAGGAGAGCGGGACGAAACCAGATCTGGTGGAGCAGTTCAACAAAACTCGCTGAGAAGAAACAAAAATGGGAAAGAAGACAAAGTCAAGGCACTGGAACGGACGAAAAACGGGTGAAAAAATTCAGCCAAAAATTGCCAAATCCAGGGAGAAAATTCCCTCTCCTAACCCTTTGACACTGAGAGCTCTTTCTTGACTGAGAGCTCTTTCTATGGCCACTTAGGCCAAGGAAGTTTGACGCAATAATAGGTCTATGATGCCCTTATATGTTCTGGGCCGCACGCGCGCTACACTGATGTATTCAACGAGTATATAGCCTTCGCCTACATGGCCTGGGTAATCTTTGAAATTTCATCGTGAAAAAGATAGATCATTGCAATTGTTGGTCTTAAACGAGAAATTCCTAGTAAGCGCGAGTCATCAGCCGCGTTGACTACGTCCATGTCCTTTCTACACACCGCCCGTCGCTCCTACTTATTGAATGATCCGGTGAAGTGTTTGGATCGCGGTGAAGTGGGCGGATTCCCTGCTGACATGGAATGAGGGGGTTTAGATTCAGGAAGTGGGAGAATCGGGTTAGGTTCAATGGAAAAAAGATAATCCGATAATTCCAGAATCGGGACTGGAATTTGGATGGCGATAACTAGACGATGCGAACGAGTTTAGGGCTGAAATTTTAAGTGGAACTCTGGGAAGAAGAAAGGTGATAATCCTCTGAAAATGTAGGAAATCACATGGATGGATCGATCGGAATGTAATGGAACAGTAACGGTGGTGGCCAAAAATGAGGGACAGCGGAGGAGATGAAATTGCAAACAAAATCAATGATTGAAGGAGCTTATGGACTTCAAGCTCACTCTACGTCCTTGAAGAAGGCTGGAGACTTTGAATCAAGAAGAGAATCTTGAAGGGCACCCACGGTGGCTGGAGAACTTCTGGCTGCCGACTGAAATTGGAAAATGCCCGAGAAAGGAGAGCTAAAAAGCTTCTTTAATTCAAATTCTAAATTATCCTTACAATCACGCAATGTGGTAGGTTTTATCTGCTAAGAAGAGTGGGAAAAAGGGAGGGAAAATTGAGGGCCAAAGGCATGCAACTTGCATGCTGAAAATTGAAATAAAGGAGGGAAAATTGGACTAATGAGATTGTAGGAATGTGAAAGCCACGTGATCTTGAATCTCCTCAGCCAATCTCCCTTCTTCCTTGGCCCAAAATACCGTTCTCTTAGCCAAAGCTACCTCATGCAAAACCCCATGCAAGCATGCAAAAATAAACAAAAGAAAACCTACCAGAGAAACCCTCTCGGGTTTTCAAAATATCCAACGTAAAATTCACGTAAAAATTAAGCTAAAAATGCAATAAAATCCTTTCAATCCATGGACATGTTGGTGATTTGAGTCGTGGAACCCTTGATAACTTTTTCATGGGACTCCAACTTGCCATGCAACATGATACTTGAATCGGGTTCGGGTTCGGGTTCGGGCTTGATTCCGAAGCTCTCAATTTTTGGTTGAAAATCCACCTTTTCTTCACTCGAAATTATCATGTTTTTTGGCCTTGTTTGATCCTCCAAAGTTAGCTTAGAAATGTATAATTCTTCAATTAATTTTCCTAAAAAATTAACAAACATATTAGAAAAATTCCGAGCTCGAGATCAGGTGATTGCTCCGCTTCGCATGCCAATCCATGGCATGTCACCTGCCTGCCACATCGCGAGAAGTCCACTGAACCTTATCATTTAGAGGAAGGAGAAGCTGTAACAAGATTTCCATAGGTGAACCTGCGGAAGGATCATTGCCGATTCCTGCAAATTGCAGAGTAACCCGCGAACTAGTTTGTTGAATTCCCGCACTGCGCGGAATGGTGCGGGGCGTGTTGGAGGTGGTGGCTGCTTTTGTGCGGCCCTGCCTCCAAAGCCTCTCGCCCACTAACGAACCCCGAGTTGCATCAAGGAATGTGTAACATAGAATTCTTACCCTCGTCCCGATGTTGGGATGCAAGGGTACTTGCAAACTTGATAAAAATATCGAACGACTCTCGACAACGGATATCTCGGCTCTCGCATTGATGCAGATTGTAGTGAAATGCGATACTTGGTGTGAATTGCATAATCTCCATGAACCATCAAGTTTTTGAAAGCAAGTTACACCCGAAGCCTGCTGGCCGAGGGCACGCCTGCCCCCGCACCAAAAGAAAAGCCACGTAAATTGCATGCATCAAAGTAGACTTATGCTGCTGCTTTGCTCAGGCTGGTTGGGAGAGGTGGTCGGGGTGCAGACATTGGCCTCGGCATCTCGCGGCGTGATCGATGGTGGTTGACATGCCCTCGACGAATACGTTGCGCTCGCAAGGTGCGGTTTGGAGAACTCTTGACGACCTTAGTGCGTTGGCGAGTCGGACACGAACAACGAGCAGACGTTATCAAAGTGAATTTCGTCCTTGGGCGTTAAATTCCATCCAAGGCTAAATATTGGTGAGAGACCGATAGGAAACAAGTACCGCGAGGGAAAGATCAAAAGGACTTTGAGAAAAGAGTCAAAGAGTACTTGAAATTGTTGAGAGGGAAGCAGATGGGGGGCCGGCGGTGTGTCCCGGTCGAATGTGGAATGACAATAAGCCAGTCTGCTGATCGACTCAGTGCGTGGACCGACGCAGATTGGGGCGGCGTCGCAAGCCTGGGCCTTTGTTGTTCTCACAGAGACGTCGTCGCCCCAATCGTGGCTAGAAATGAGCGTCGTTGGCTTGCTCAGGCATCAGGGTGCTCCAGGCGTTGGCCTGCGGGCTCCCCATTCGGCCCGTCTTGAAACACGGACCATGGATTCTGACATGTGTGCAAGTCAACGGGCCAGAAAACCCATGAGCCAAAAGGAAGCTGAGTGGCGGGATCCCCTTGAAGGTTGCACTACCGACCGACGTTGATCTTCTGAGAAGGGTTCGAGTGTGAGCATGCATGTCGGGACCCGAAAGATGGTGAACTAGGCCTGAGCGGGGCGAAGCCAGAGGAAACTCTGGTGGAGGCCAGCAGCGATACTGACGTGCAAATCTTTTGTTACTTGGGTATAGGGGCGAAAGACTAATTGAACCGTCTAGTAGCCGGTTCCCTCCGAAGTTTCCCTCAGGATAGCTGGAGCCCATGGGCAAGTTCTATCGGGTAAAGCCAATGATTAGAGGCATCAGGGGCACAACGCCCTCGACCTATTCTCAAACTTTAAATAGGTAGGACGGTGCAGCTGCTTTGTTGAGCCGCGCCACGGATTCGAGAGCTCCAAGTGTGCCATTTTATGTAAGCAGAACTAGCGATGCGGGATGAACCGAAAGCTGGCTTACGGTGCCCAATTGCGCGCTAACCTAGATCCCACAAAGGGTGTTGGTCGATTAAGACAGCAGGACGGTGGTCATGGAAGTAAAAATTCAGTAAGGAGTGTGTAATAACTCACCTATTGAATCTACTAGCCCTGAAAATGGATGGCGCTGAAGCGCGCGACCTATACCTGGCCGTCGGGGCAAGTACCAGGCCCCGATGAGTAGGAGGGCACAGAGGTCACCGAAAAACCTGAGGCGCGAGCCCGGGCGGAGTGGCCGTCGGTGCAGATCTTGGTGGTAGTAGCAAATATTCAAATGAGAACTTTCAAGGCCAAAGAGGGGAAAGGTTCCATGCAAACAACACTTGCACATGGGTTAGTCGATCCTAAGAGAAAGGGCAATCTCGTCTGACAGTGCCCAGTGTGCACGCATCGAAAGGGAATCAGGTTAAAATTCCTAAACTGGGACTTGGTGGCTGACGGCAACGTTAGGGAGTCCGGAGACGTTATCGGGGACCTCGGGATGAGTTATCTTTTCTATTTAACAGCCTGCCCAATCTGGAAATGGCTCAGCCGGAGGTAGGGTCCAGCGGCTGGAAGAGCACCGCACGTCGCGCGGTGTTCGGTACATCCTCGACGGCCCTTGAAAATTTGAAGGACCGAGTGCCTCCCACGCCCGGTCGTACTCATAACTGCATCAGGTCTCCAAGGTGAACAACCTCTGGTTGATGGAACAAGGTAGGCAAGGGAATTCGGCAAAATGGATCCATAACCTTGGGAAAAGGATTGGCTCTGAGAGCTGGGCACGGGGTTCCCCGTCCAAAATTCATCGGCTATCGATGGACTGCTCGAGCTGTTCTCGCTGCGAGAGTGGGTCGTCGCATGTCGGCTGGGGGACAGACTGGGAACGGCTCCTTCAGGGGCCTTCCCAGGTCACCGAATAGTCGACTCAGAACTGGTACGGAAAAGGGGAATCCGACTTTTTAATTAAAACAAAGCATTGCGATGGTCCTTACGGATGCTCACGCAATGTGATTTCTGCCCAGTGGTCTTAATGTCAAAGTGAAGAAAATCAACCAAGCGCGGGTAAAAGGCGGGAGTAACTATAACTCTCTTAAGGTAGCCAAATGCCTCGTCATCTAATTAGTGACACGCATGAATGGATTAATGAGATTCCCATTGTCCCTATCTACTATACAGCGAAAGCTCAGCCAAGGGAATGGGCTTGGCAGAATCAGTGGGAAAGAAGACCCTGTTGAGCAGTCTGACTCTTTGAAATGACTGAAGAGGTGTAGGATAAGTGGGAGCCGAAAAAGGCGAAAGTGAAATACCATAACTTTTAATGTTATTTTACTTATTCGGTGAATCGGAAGCGGGGAACGCCCCTCTTTTTGGACCCAAGGCTCACCTCGGCAGGTCGATCATGGCAGAAGACATTGTTAGGTGGAAAGTTTGGCTGGGGTGGCACATCTGTTAAATGGTAACGCAGGTGTCCTAAGATGAGCTCAACGAGAACAAAAATCTCGTGTGGAACAAAAGGGTAAAAGCTCGTTTGATTCTGATTTTCAGTAGGAATACAAACCATAAAATTGTGGCCTATCAAACCTTAGACCTTCTAAATTTGCAGCTAGAGGTGTCAGAAAAGTTACCACAGGGATAACTGGCTTGTGGCAGCAAAGCGTTCATAGCGACGTTGCTTTTTTATCCTTCGATGTCGGCTCTTCCTATCATTGTGAAGCAGAATTCACCAAGTGTTGGATTGTTCACCCACCAATAGGAAACGTGAGCTGGGTTTAGACCATCGTGAGACTGATTAGTTTTACCCTACTGATGACAGCGTCGCAATAGTAATTCAACCTAGTACGAGAGGAACTGTTGATTCGCACTATTGTTCATCGCACTTGGTTGAAAAGCCAGTGGCGCGAAGCTACCGTGCGCTGGATTATGACTGAATGCCTCTAAGTCATAATCCGGGCTAGAAGCAACGCATGCGCCCGCCGCCTGATTGCCCACCAGTAGTAGGGGCCCTCGGCCCCCAAGGGCTTGCGTATTTGGCCAAGCCCTCGCAATCGAGCTGTTGTGCGGGCCACCTTGAAGTGTTATTTCAACCGAGCGGCAGGTAGAATCCTTTGCAGACGACTTAAATACGCGACGAGGTATTGTAAGTGGCAGAGTGGCCTTGCTGCCACGATCCACTGAGATTCAGCCTCATGTCGCATTGATTCGTCCCTCCCCTCCCAAGTACCTCCACGAGGCTCCTTCTATTTTTTCCGAAAAACGACCAAGTCCCGAATGAGTAATCTTTTGGAAGGCATGCCCAAGGGTCATTGTGCCGAGCGTAGGCACGATCAAGGCACGCCCTAGGACAAGGCAACGCGAAGGTGGAAGTGCGTCTCCAAGTTCCTCCACCAGGCTTCTTCGATTCTTTTCAGAAAACGAACAAGTCCCAATCAAGCCGCGCCCAAGGCCAGGTATCATACATAGTGCCTAGAAAAGGCACGATCAAGGCCCGGCCAAGTGCAAGGCGCGAGGCATGCCTTTTGTTCAAAAGTTTGTCAAATTAACTAACAAAAGGTAAGGCAAGGTATTGCGGAACTTGCCAAAACTTTGAAAAGTCGAGTAAACGTGTACTCACAAAAAGGTAAGGCAAGAAGAAACGTTGAAAAGTCGAGTAAGCATAGACACACATACAAAAGGGAAAGGCACGATATCGAGGAACTTTCCTTGTGTAAACATAGACTTGCAAAAAGCAAGCAACGGTATCGGGGAACTTTACAAAAGGTTCAAACGTTGTTCGTGATCCAAGAGGTATGCCTCAATGCTTGACGCTATCGGGGGCAAGCACAAGTGCATTGGGAATGCATTTGCACTATTGCGTTCAAGTGGCGGTGTCATTGAATGCTTGCCCACACATTTTCTCTAAAGCCCAAGTGTGTCGACATGGCTTCCCACTGTGAAAGACAACATGACAAAAACGAATTGGTGCAAAGGCAAGGCCGACGTTCGAAAAGTATGAAAAATTGAAAAAAACATCTAAAACACACCAAACCTTCAATAATAGCTCCTCGCAATGCGTGGGACCCGTGGTTAAAATTTCAGCCCAATCAGACACTGTTTGACGTGAAAAGACAAACAGGGAACCTGTGGTAAGGTGCGCATGGGCGGTGTAGTGCGGCCATGGCACGTCGCGGGAACGAGGGTGCTGCCATGGAACAGAGCGGGCACACTGAGTGGCGACCATGACAGGGCAGGCAAGGAAGGTTAAGGGGACGAGGGTTCTGCCATGGCACGGCGCGTCGAGGTGCGGCCATGGCACGGCGTGCGCTCTAAAGGTTGCGGCCATGGTAATGCCCCCCCCCCCCCGAGGTGCGGCCATGGCACTGTGCGTGCGCAGAAGGGTGCAACCATGGCATGGAATGCACAGAGGGGGGTGTGGCCATGGTGCAGTGCGTGCGCTTGAGGTGCGGCTATGATGTGCCACCGGGAAGGGTCAACACGTCGTGGGTCGGACTAGTGAACGCATACGTGGCTCGGATTGAAGGTGAGTGCGGCGCACAGTTAATTGGTTCGGGTGAATGGGAGATTTAGGAAAGGGAGTTAGAATGGGATGGAAAAGATTGGGAATGGTCGAAAGAAATGGTAAATGGCTCGATAAAATGGAAAGATGGCTCGGGTTGTCAAATGAAGGGTGTAATAGGACAATGGGAGGAAATGATAGCTCGTGGGTGAAATGGATTCTGAAGAGTTTTTTGTTTAAGATGGCTGGACAAGTCGGACACTTGAGCAATCAAAGTGTCTGGTTGGTAGACCTCACTCGCACTCGGATATGACTCACCGATCGTACGCGCAAGGGTTGACGCTCTTGGCTTGATATTACTCACCAGAGAAGGGCACGTCGGAA
This sequence comes from Begonia fuchsioides, assembly GCA_003255005.1. Lineage (NCBI taxonomy): Eukaryota > Viridiplantae > Streptophyta > Magnoliopsida > Cucurbitales > Begoniaceae > Begonia > Begonia fuchsioides. The sequence continues at coordinate 44,422 of QAOC01017216.1, forward strand.
AGATCTTCAATCCTTTCGAGAAGAAGGTGCGTGTGCATAATTTTTATTCAAATTCTCTCTACCTTCTAAGTGGAAGGCCGATGCACTTAAATAACAATTAAAAATAAAAATGAGAAAGAAAAATTCTAAGCCCTTGGATTTGGCGGACGTCTTGGATCAATCGGGAGAAGATCTTCTTTGACCGAGATGAGACCAAGGCCCTCCTCTTCAGCTGATGGTTTGAATCCATAAAGATATGCGCGGCTGAATTTGAAAAGAGACCATGGTGGACTGGGGGAAGACCTTTCGTTGATCGAGGGGGGGGGGGCTTTTCAAAATGGATCACACTCTGAGCATCAAGGGATACGCGCGGGCCATTTTGAATTGAAATCTTTAGGCACTCCTAGGTTGACCGAGTGAAGATTTGCGCTCGGTCAATTTTTGAATATAGACTCATTGTGTTCATGAGCGTGCCCGGGCATTTTAAATGGCCGACCAAGGGTTGACCAAGCTCTGGGCTTTGAGGGAGGCGCGTTGGCCATTTTGAAATGAAAGATCCCGACGCTCCTCTGTTGACCGAATGAAGATCAGTGCTCGGTCAATTTGCACGTTGGTCCGTTATGCTCGTGGGCGCGCACGGGCTCGTTTAAAAATGGCGACCTTGGTTGAATCTTCTTTGGACATCAGAGGATTGGCGCGGGCCAATTTTAAACGGCGACTCCAGGCGCCTTTGGTTGACTGAGTGTTTACGTGCGCGCAGTCAATTTGGATGAAGGCCCGTTGGGCTCACGGATGAGCGTAGGCTTGTCCAAAATAGTGTCATTGGATTGATCATGCTTCGGACATCAGGGAATTGGCTTGGGCCAATTTGAACCTTGACCTTACCTTGACTAAATAATCTAATTAATTAGATAATCAAGTCAAGGGGTCGATAAAATCCAGCCTAAGACCATAAGTTGACCGAAGCCTTCTCTTGGTTGACCGAGGTCTTCAATAATGCGCTTCAACACTTAGCAACTAAGTTAGTAAAATTCTCCATGCTCATCGGGGTTTGATCGGTGTCGTCCTCCAGTTGCACATCATCTTCCCGGGATACTTGAGGATTTGCCCTAAAATATATCCTTTCCTCGTCTCTTTCTTCATCATTTTCCTCGTCTAAATAAGGAGACAGGTCTTGGACATTAACAATGGTTGACATGCCATATTCGCCCGGGAGTTCAACCTTGTAAGCGTTCGGGTTCATTCTTTCAACCACTCGGATTGGTCCTTCGGCTCTCGGTAGTAATTTGGCGTGCTTATGCTTAAAGTATCGAAGCTTTAACCAAACAAGATCTCCCACTTGAATATCTTTTCTTTTCTTCCTCGGTTCGCTGCCGTGGCATATTTCTTGTTTTTCTTCTCAATGGTCTTCTTGATTTCCTCATGCAATTTTTGGACCATTTCGGCCTTGTCGTGGACGTCAGGGTTGGTGAGCTCTTGGTTCGGAAGGGCAGAAAATCCATTGGAGTCATCGGATTAAATCCATATGCCGCTTCAAATGGCATCATGCCCGTGGTGTTATGTCGGCATTGGTTGTAGGCAAACTCAATGAACGGCAGCTTAGTGTCCCATGCCATGATTTTATGGTCCACCGGACTCCGTAGTAAAGCACTAAGTGATTAGTTGACCACCTTGGTTTTACCATCGGTCTGAGGGTGGAATGTCGTGTTAAACATCAATTTTGTTCCTAGCCGTGCCCACAAGGTCCTCCAAAATGTGCTGAGAAACTTTGAGTCTCAGTCGGATACGATCGAGTGTGGTATTCTGTGTAGCAAAACTACCTCCTTGAAAAATAGGTCGGTAATGACCGAGGCCTCAGCTGTCTTTGTACATGCCACGAAGTGAGCCATCTTTGAAAACCGATCAACCACCACCATGATCGCATCTTTGCCGCGGTTGGTTCGAGGTAGCCCAAGCAAAAAATTCATGCTAAGTGCGTGCCATGGATGATCTGGCACTGGTAGCGGCAAATATAATCCTTGGGCCAAAGTCTAGTTTTTGGCCTTTTTACACACCATGCACCTTTCCACAAAGTGGTGCACATCTCGAAAAAGATGGGGCCAATAAAAATGTTCTTTGAGCATTTCCAACGTCTTCTTCTCGCCAAAATGTCCCGCGAGACCGCCCCCGTGTGCCTCGGTAATGAGAGACTCACGGATGCTTCCATTAAAAGATAGAATTTTTAATTTTGGTAGCCTCCATTCTTCATCCCGATCCGATTGGTGGTTGGGAAAGAATTCCTCGTCGGATCCGTCCGAGCCACGATGTTGCGCTCGGTGGTGACTCGGTCCGTGTCTTTGCCTAGGTGGTGACGTACGTCTTTGCGCCGGTTGCACTCAGTTTTGCTCGGCCATATCGTCGAGTCTTTGGAGCATCACATCCATTCTCTGGTTGATTGCCTCAAGTTCTTCTCGAGTGTTGTGCTCGGGTTCTCGAGGCTTAGAGAGCATTGTTTGTTCACTCGTTGTGGCTTGGTTGCGTCCGGCGTTATGAATTGCACCGCTTCGAGTCATCATGAGTAATGTGGGGGAAATTTTTGTGGTGGTGCGGAAAAATTGAATCTTGGGACCTTTGTTCTCTGATACCAAGATGATGTGCCTTCCTTAGGGGTCGGCGCATCGTGATCAGACGAATGCGCACATGCGGGGCTCAGATTGGTGTTGCGTGCGGGAAACAGGAAATTTGGTTCGGGCGAATTGTGGATTTCGGTTGCGGAAGCGAATTGTGATGGGAATAATGGGGAATGGTCGAATGAAAGTGGAGATGGCTCGGTGAAATAATGGAATGGTTCGGATGTTTAAGGATGGCCGAGAATCGGCTAGTGGAGCAAGGTGATAACTCGGGGAATGATTTTGGAGTTTGGGAAGGTTAGTGATGAAGGATGATGTTGGACAAGTCGAACACTTGAGTAATCAAAGTATTTGCCTTGGTAGACCTCGGTAGTGTTCGGATATGACTCACCGATCACACTCTCGAGGGTTGACACACTCGGCCGGATATGACTCACCGGAGAAGGAATGTCAGAAAGAGCTTCGACTGGTTAGGAAGAAGGTGCAATGCACAATTTTTACTAAAATTCTCTCTACCATTAAAGTGCAAGGTTCATATGCTTAAATACTAAAAACGTAAAAAGATAAGAAAGACAATGTGAGCCCTTAGATGACTTGAACATCTATGATTAGCTTCGGGAAGGGCTCTGGTTGACTTGAGGCTCAGTTCATTAAGATATGCACGGTTGAATTTGAGTCTTGACCATGCTTGACTGAGGATGGCCCGTGGTTGACCGAGAGGTTGCACCCGGGTGGGACGAGCTTTGAACCATGAAAGATTGGCTCGAGCCAATTTGGATCAGGGGCTTCTAAAACGATCTCGGTGGTTCCATGAACGACTTGTGCGCGCGCCCGGTTGATCTTTCCAGACATCAAGAGATATGTCCGTGCCTATTTGAACTTTGTCTTTTCCTTGACCAAATAACAGGATTACTTAAAGATTTAAGTAAAGAGGCTGATGAGATTTGGTCAAGGTCTCTTAGTTGACCAAAGGTGGGTTATTGCTTGACCGTGGGTCCGCCGTGTCGGTCCTTTGTGGGCCTTTGCCTAAGGGATCTGTGTTCCTCTTCTTTGGGCTCTTTTCTCTTCCTTCTCTATGGCTATTTGCTGGCTAAAATAAATAAACCTAAGTGTGACAAAAAATTGGCACATGGGTGATCACTCGATCCATGAGAATTGGATAGGGCGTTCTCCCATGTCGGTCACTTATTTCCTTGGGCCGAAGCCCTAGAGGACTTCGGTAAGGCCGACGACCGAGTCTCCGTTGGTCGTCGGGTCGTGATCGTGGGGCTAGGCGTCGGGCGTGTAGTGGCTAGGAGCCCCGGGTGTGTCACCGCCGTGAGCCCCGGGTGTGTCACGGCCGTGAGCCCCGGGTGTGTCACGGCCGTGAGCCCCGGGTGTGTCACGGTCGTGAGCCCGGGTGTGTCATGGTCTGGCGCGTCGGCCGCGTTGAGGCCGGTGATGCTCGGATGCCAACCGAGCAAAGTTCTTGACCGTTCCTGATTTGCCTCCGACATTGTTTCTGAGGTTAAGATTCCTGCAAAATGAGCACACAAGTTAGTGAAATTGGGCGCGCTCATCGGGGCTAGGTCCGTGATGTTCTCCGATTGCACATCATGTCCTGATGTGCAACCGGAGCACGCCACAGACCTAGCCCTGATGAGCACGGAAGATTTTACTAACTTAGTTGCTCATTTTACAGGAAACATAGTCTCGGAAATACCTTCCGAACATGATCGGGAACGACCCAAAGTCTCGATCACATGGTGTCCGACCACTCCCGGCCCCGACACACCAAACGACCAACATCCCGATCACCTACCGATGACCAACGGATAAACGGCTGTCGACGTGGCCAAAATAAGTGGCCGACGTGGGAGAACGCCCGATCCAATCCTCTCGCATCCCACGTTTTTCCCATGAAAACCGAGTCCTCGGCCCCTAATGCCGAGCCCCAGCCACATTTTTATTTAACCAGTAAATAAACCTTGGAGAAGGAAGAGAAAGCAGCCCAAAGAAGAAGAACGCACAACCCACCGTCGAAGGCCCACAAAGGACCGCCGCGGTTGAACCATGGTCAAGCCACGATTAAGCCATGGTCCACCCTCGGTCAACTAGGAGACCTTGACCAAATCCCATCGGCCACTTTACTTAAATCCATAAGTAATCCGATTATTTGGTCACAGAAAGGACAAGGTTCGACTTAGCACAGAAGGATTTATCGGTGTCCAAGGCATGGACACCCGTGGTGCACGCTTCAAGACATCAATGGCCAACCGAGGCTTTACATCAGAATTACCCATGCCCATACCTTCTTTCAGACCACCTAAAAGCGGCTGAAGTCACATTTTCAAAATGGCACAGACATATCCCTTGATGTACCGAGAGGAGTTCAACCGGCTGCATTTTATAAGTGCCCGCGCGCGCCCATAAGCTGTTCATTCAACCACCGGCGGAACACAAGGGATTTTCGTTCAAAAGAGACCATGTTCAAGCTGACTGAATTATCAGAGGAGCGCCTGGCAACAACATTTCAAAATGGCCCATGCAGATCCCTCAATGTTTGAGATAGGGTTAACTCCCGGTCGCCATTTTGAATCAACCACAAGCACCTATGAGCCATCGGCGGAAACTGAAAGATCCGCGTCCAAATTCACCCATTAATCTCCTCACTCAGTCAGACTAGGTTCATCCAAGAGTTTAAATTCAAAATGGCCCACGCGGATCCCTTGATGTTTGAGAGAAGGTTACCCCGGGTCACCATTTTGAACATACCATGCGCGCTCCTGGACTATCGGCAACAACCGACAACCTTCATTTAAAATGGTCCCCGCGTGCCTTCATCAAGACAACCTAAGGCCATCCAGAGGCTCCATTTGAAATTGGCTTGAGCAAATCCAGCAATGGACGAAGGAAGGTCAACCCCGGTCGACATTTTGAACAAGCCGCGGGCGCCCACGAACCATTGTCGGTCAACCGATGATTCAAATTGAAATAAGACCACGCGCGCGCACACTCATGTCAACCAAAGGTCAACCGAATACTTTATTCAAAAATGGCCCGAATAAATCCCACAATATTCGGATCATGGTCAACTCGGTCGCCATTTTGAATAAGCCCACGCACACTCATGAGCCATTGACGGCCAACCGAGGAACCAGACCACGTGCCACTTTATTCTGACCACCGAGAGTATTTTAGAAGCCCCTTATCCAATGGGTCTCCCACCCGGTGAAACCTCTTGGTCAACAACGGGTCTCCCTCTGTCAAGTACGGTCTTCATTAAAATTCAGCAGCACATATCTTTAATGGATCAAGCCTTCAGTTGAAGAGGGGCGTCCTTGGTCTTCCTAAAGTCAAAGAAGATCTTCCCGAAGCTAATCCTAAGCGTTCATGTAATCTAAGGGCCTAAAATGTCATTCCTCTCTTTTTACGTTTTTAGCATTTAAGTGTATCGGCCTCATACTTTAGAGGTATAGAGAAATTTAATAAAATTGTGCATTGCACCTTCTTCCCTTCGGTTGAAGCTCTTTCCGATGCTCCTTCTCTGGTGAGTCATATCCGGCCAAGTGTGTCAACCCTCGTGAGTGTGATCGGTGAGTCATATCCGAGCACTACCGAGGTCTACCAAGGAGAACACTTTGATTGCTTAAGTGTTCGACTTGTACAACCTCATCCTCCATTTCTATCCTTCCCAAATCCCAAAACCATTTCCCGAGCTATCACCTTCCTCCATTGTCCGATTCCAAGCCTGATTTATTCATCCGAGTCATCTCTTTATTTCTTCGAGCCATTCCATCATTTTCCACATCATTCTTATTATTTCTTAACCCATTTCTCTTCCGCATCCCAAATCCCCATTACGCCCGAGTCCATTTTCCCGATTACCGCACAACCCTCTATCCCTAGTTTGGTGTGCATTCATTCTTCAGACCACGGTGCGGCGACCCTTCTGGACAGCACATCATGTCCTATGTCTCGTGGAGCCTTTCAGTCGGTGTCTTATTTGGATATGTGGCGAACGTAAAAGTTGGCTGCTGCACCCCGCCAGGAAAATTCGATGCTTTAGTTCTTGCTGTTGCTTTTGATTGTCTTTGGCGGTGTGCATGTGTTTGTTGGTCGTTGCCTCAGATGTAGAAAATGAACGCATTAGTTGTCAGCCTCTTTGATTGGAGAGTGTCGAGAGCTTGACCCAAGTTGGCACTAAGAACGACTGTGATTTTTTTCCTTGCGCGTTGATGTCCCCCTGGCGGCTCAACCGAGGTTGCGATCCAGACGCATAGAAGGAATGCTACCTGGTTGATCCTGCCAGTAGTCATATGCTTGCCTCAAAGATTAAGCCATGCATGTGTAAGTATGAACTAATTCAAACTGTGAAACTGCGAATGGCTCATTAAATAAGTTATAGTTTTTTTTATGATACTTGCTACTCAGATAACCGTAGTAATTCTAGAGGTAATACGTGCAACAAACCCCGACTTCTGGAAGGGACGCATTTATTAGATAAAAGGTCGATGCGGACCTAGTCCTTTGCTCTGATGATTCATGATAACTTGACGGATCGCACGGCCTTTGTGTTGGCGACGCATTCAAATTTCTGCCCTATCAACTTTTGATTGTAGGATAGTGGCCTACTATGGTGGTGACGGGTGATAGAGAATTAGGGTTTTATTCCAGAGAGGGAGCCTGAGAAATGGCTACCACATCCAAGGAAGGCAGTAGGTGCTCAAATTACCCAATCCTCACACGGGGAGGTAGTGACAATAAATAACAATAATGGGCTCTTCGAGTCTGGTAATTGGAATGAGTACAATCTAAATCCCTTAACAAGGATCCATTGGAGGGCAAGTCTGGTGCCAACAGCCACGGTAATTCCACCTCCAATAGCATCTATTTTAGTTGTTGCAGTTAAAGAGCTCATAGTTTTATCTTGGGATATGTCTGTCGGTCCGACTTATGGTGTGCACCGTCAGTCGCGTCTTTTCTGGCGACGATGCGTTCTTGGCATTAATTGGTCGGGTCGTTCCTCTGGTGCTGTTACTTTGAAGAAATTAGAGTCCTCAAAGCAAGTCTTCGCTCTATATACATTAGCATGTGATAACGTCAAAGGATTTTGATCCTATTCTGCTGGCCTTCGGGATCAGAGTAATGATTAACAGGGACAGTCGGGGGCATTCGTATTTCATATTCAGAGGTAAAATTCTTGGATTTATGAAAGATGAACAACTGAGAAATCATTTGCCAAGAATGTTTTCACTAATCAAGAACGAAATTTGGGGGTTCGAAGATGATCAGATACCATCTTAGTCTCAACCATAAATGATGCCGACTAGGGATCGATAAATGTTGCTTATAGGACATCGCCGGCACCTTTATGAGAAATCAAAGTCTTTGGGTTCCGGGGGGAGTATGGTCGCAAGGCTGAAACTTAAAGGAATTGACATAAGGGCACCACCAGGAGTGGAGCCTGCGGCTTAATTTGACTCAACAAGGGGAAACTTACCAGGTCCAGACATAGTAAGGATTGACAGACTGAGAGCTCTTTTTTTCGTTAAGTAAAGTGTAAATATAAAGTGCAAATGCACAAAACAGTACAGCAAGGCAGCATATTAGAGGAAGCATTCGCAAACCCCCCACGCAAACCAAGGATTAAATTATTACAAGTATTCAGGCCCGAAGGCAGATCTAGGATTGACCATGAGCCAAGCGCAAGGCCAATAACAAATCTAACCCAGACTGATTAGGCAAGACATTTTATTACACGCCCAAACACTAGGGCTCCAGCCAGGCAAGGGAATCCGAAAACATCGAATAAATTTGCTTGAATACCAGCCTCTCGATATGATTTGCAATCTGTGCTGGGGAGGAGAAAGTATCCACATACTTCCGAGAGTTCCTGGCTGCCCATATGTAATAAATCAAGGTAGCCAAAAGCATTTGCAAGATCTTTGCATCTCTTCGATTGCTTTTGCGTTTATTAAACATGATGCACCATTTTATGGCACTGGCAATCAAAGATAGATATTTTTCAATGGAGAATTTCTTCTTGCAGATGTTCCATACCTCATTTGTGAACTGGCACACAAAAAATAGATGGGAAGTCGTTTCTTCATGGTCTGCACAAAATAAACAAGGCTGGGAATCCGGGATCCAAGAAGGAAGTAGCTTTTCATGACCAACAAGCAATAAGACAAGATTATGATTCCAGATTATCTGGAAAGACGGCTTGGGGACGCCCCTTGGCCTAAAGAAATTATAAACCTCCGATAAATTGTCGCTGTTATTTGCCTCTTTCCATCGTGCTAGAGTTTCTGTAGCAAGATCAGGAGATCATAGCTTTAATACAAGGCCATCCCTGATGAGCAAGAGCTTCTTGATGAGAGGCGAGGCCCTATAACTGGCTTTCCAATTCCACAAGTCCGATTGTTTCATATATATTTGATCAATCCAGCAAACCCAAAGGGTGTCCTTCTTGGCCTGAATGTTCCAAAGGATTTTGACAAGGAACACATTATTCCAGGCTTCTAGGTCTCTAAATCCCAGACCGCCTTCACTTTTTGGAAGACAATATTTTGCCCATGAGATCTTTATGGGGGAACTACCCCACAAGAATTTCTTGCAAATTTGATTAACTTTGATTCTAATTGTCGTTGATAAATTGAGAATTAAAATCCAAAAACATTCGATGCCTTGAAGAATTGATCTAATCAGTTCGGCTCGACCTGAAAAAGAGAGGGAACTAGGATTCAATGCCTCCACATTTGATCTTAGCTTGAAAATCAAAGGAGCATAGTCGACCGTTCACAATCTGTTTGCAGAAAGGGGGATCTCCAAATAACGAAAGGGGAACTTACCCAAGGTGATACAAATTGAACTAAAAATTTCAGCAAGATCTGAGTCTTTGATGCCCGTTGAGTAAAAGTTGGTCTTGTGGCGATTCATATGAAATCCTGAAGACTTGCTAAATTCATCAAGAAAGGAAAGAATAACTTTAATTGAAGTGATGTCACCTTTGGCAAAAAGAATAAGATCATCGAGAAATGCAATATGCGAAAGGTTTAGCCGATCACATAAAGCAATGATAATTGAACCCCGACTTTGGAAGCATCAACTTAGTCAACCTCGAGAAATATTCAAGGCAAATAGCAAAAAGGTAAGGAGATAACGGATCACCTTGTCTTATGCCTTTTGCGCCTTTAAAAAAGCCATGTAACTTCCCATTTAACGAGATGGAGTAAGAGGCAAATGTAACGCATTCTGTAATCCAGTTGACAAACTGAGGAGGGTAGCCGAGAGCTTGTAGCATGTCTTGAAGAAAAGACCATGATACCAAATCAAAAGCCTTTGTTAGATCCACTTTAATGAAACATCGAGGGGATGCCTTGAGAATATTATATTTCCTTATGAGTTCCTGCATAAGGTGGATGTTTTCCATCATGTTCCTGCCCCAAACATAAGCAGATTGCACTGGATCTATTATAGATTCAAGGGAATCAGAAAGCCGGTTGGCAATAATCTTCGAGATCACCTTGTAGAAAATGTTACAGCAAGAGATTGCCTGATAGTCGCTAGCCGCGTTAGCCTAACTTGATTTAGGTATTAAAGCAATGATGGAATGATTCCACTGCTTTAGAAAATGGCCCGAGCTGAAAAATTCTTGGATTGCCGAGATAAAATCATCACCGGTAATTGCCCAAGAATCTTTAAAGAACTTTGAAGTAAAGTCATCCGGGCCGGGGGCTTTTTCATTGTGAATGCTATTCAACGCGTGAAGAATCTCATCTGATGAGACTTCTCTAATTAGACCTGAGCAGGCTTTTGGCTCGATCTTCAGGCCATATTGGAAAGTAGCTAAGTCAACCTGGGAGACATTCGTTGCTGTCCCAAGAATATCTTTGAAATGGTTTATCAAAACCGAACTAACCTCCTGCAAGGAAGTAGTGTGAGAACCATCCGGCTTCAAGATTGATGCGATGAAATTCTTCCTTGCATTTTGCTTGACTCTAGCATGAAAGAAATTTGTTGGCTTATCGCTCAAAAGCAGATTCTTGCACTTTGCTTATGTTGATAAAACATTTTTTCAGCAACGCTAAGTCGAGAAAACGAGCTTCGAAGGCTGATAAGGGCGGCAGGGGACACATCAGATCTGCCCAATAAGAACTTAGCTTGAGCTGATAATAAGCTCTCTTTGGCCCTTAAAACCCTAGCCGATATAAGAGAAAAATGCTTCTAATTTAGATCTTTGAGCCCCTCCTTAAGAGACTTAAGCTTCTCTCGGAGGATAAATTGTCTCGAGCCCTGGACTGGAATCTGCCAGCAGGCATTCGTAGTATCACAAAAATCTCGATGCTTCGTCCACATGTGGAAAAATTTCCATGGAGATCTCCTTGGAGAGAACGAGAAATGAATCTCAACTATACATGGGGAGTGATCGGAGACACCAGGAGCCAGGAATGAAGCCTTTGTTGGCGGGCAGTCACACCTCCATTTAGAGTTGACCATTGCGCGATCTAATTTATAGCAGACATTGCCATTTGACCAAGTTAAAAAAGTCCCGCTTGATGGCAGGTCCTGGATACCCAGCGAACAGTAGCAATCTCTAAAGTCATCTATCTCACGGTTGGAGACTCTAGCGGCGCTCATCTGGGGAAAGCACCGCATTAAAATCTCCCATGAGTAACCATGGATGGCTGTTGAAATCAGAGTGACTTAACAAACTCTGCCACAACAGCCTCTTCTCACCTATGGAATGCAAACCATAGACAAAGGAGATATTCCTAGACTCTTTCGAGATCTTGCAATGAACTGAAATGTGTAAAGCTTGCTGATCAGCTTCAATGATATCCACAAAGGATTTCCTAGAGTCCCACAAAAGAGCAATCCTGCTGCTAGGGTGAAGGTCAAAGTTTGTGGAAAATTTCCAACCCGGCAACCTTTTGACGACAAAATCCAGGATGACCTTTGGAGCTGACTTTGTTTCAAGTAGATAGAAATATAAATTTTGGAACCAAGGATGAGGCAACAAACCTCATCCTGCTTAAGGGGCGAATTAAAGCCCCTTATATTCCATGAAGCCTAAATCATTTAAGAGAGGGGGACTTACCCCCGTTTCCAAAATTGAGATGTTGCTCAGCTTCCTTCGATCCGTTTCAAACTTTCTTTCGGGAGGTGACAAGAGTTAATGGAGTTTCAATGTGCTGGCAGGCAGGAGATGGAGCAGAAGAGCCCCGCTACGAATGAGAGTCCTGCAAATCAGTATCATAAGAGTCATTCGAGTCTGAGGGTTTATCCTCCTGGACAAAAGCCTCCTTGCCCGGGTGGCTAGCCGAGCGACTAGGCACGAGACCATCCAAAACCGCTTTGGGCTGCCCAGATTTTTCCTTTTTGCTCTGAGCCTTGTCGTCAGAAGGCAACAAGGTATCTTTAGAGGATTGTGCCAGGACTTTCCGGCTCTTCTCAGGGACTTTGGATGGATGCTTGGGGATAGTGCCTTTCATAGGCTTCAAAACTGCGGCAGCTGGAACTGAAGGCACTTTGGCGCGTTTCTCATTCCTTTTCCTCTGACTCAACTCTCTCAACCGCGCACAGGGCGGAATTTCCGGTATCCAAGGGCGCCATGGCATTACCTTTTGAGGGAAAAGGCTCTGCCACAACAACTGCCTGCTGAACATTTACAGTCTGAGCAGCATTCACTTTACAGGCGGAAGTGGCATGCCCGATTGTCTTACATTCAGCACAAAAAGGTGGCACCGATTCATAGAAAACCATTTGGATAATAAGGTTGCCTTTAAAATCCCGAAGCTTGACCTCTTTAACAAGGTCCACCGACACGTCCACCTCGACCAACAAACGGGCGTAAGCAACTCTTTCAAGAGTTCTAGCAAATCTGTCATAATCGGATTACCAATTTTTGAGCCAATTTTGCTGAGGATGGGGTACTATAGCATTCATTGGGTAGCCTTGGCGGGGTGACCCAAATCGGGACGATGCTTATTTGTTCATCGCCAAACGCCTCCGACATTTCCTTTAAGAGGAGGGACTTGCCATAAATGGAGTAGGGGCCTTGGGGAAGGACCTTTTTACAGTCCCCCTCCGACTAGAAAACAAAAAGAATCCACCCATGTATGTTCAGAATGACCTTAGTAGGCACATTCCATGCTTGCACCAGCTTTTTGAGGCCCTCCTTACAAGGATGCCTAGTCGGGAAGTAGCCGACCAGGGTGTGCCCAAGAGATTTTTTTACGCCGTTTCTTTGGTTGGGATCATCTGGATTTCTTCTTCTTTGAGGACCCGCCGAGATAGCTGAAATTCGTTGCCAACATTTTGGCTATTTTTTACCATGTCTGCATAGGAGACGGACACATTAGCATGGCCATGCTGATCAATTTGCTCTGCAGGAGAGAAGGGAGAAGCAGGGATGCCTATGTCACCTTCAACATCAATGCCAGCAGGGGCCGCAACCCGAGGGGGCCTTGATGTGCCTTCCTTGCTGGTTGGCGCACCGTTATTGGAAGAATGCGCGCACGCGGGGCTCAGATTCGGGTTGCGTGCGGCAAACAAGAAATTGACTCGTGCGTTTTGTGAATTGGTTTGCGGAATCGTATTATGATGCAAATAATGGGCAATGATCGAATAAAAGTGGAGATGGCTCGGTGAATTATGGAGATGACTCGGTGGATTGAAATATGGTGAAAATCGGGTTTGTGGAGGAAAAGGTTGATCACTTAGGGAATGGGATGAACTCTTGAGAGTTTTTGGATGTAAATGGCTAGATAATTTGAACACTTGAGCAATCAAAGTGTTCTCCTCGATAGACCCCCGCACTCGAATGTGACGCACCGATCGTACCTGAGAGGGTCGACGTTCTCGGCTGAATATGACTCACCAGAGAAGTATACATCGGAGGGAGCTTCGAATGGTTAGGAAGAAGGTGTAATGCACAATTTTACTCAAATATTCTCTCTACCATTAAAGTGTAAGGGTGATACACTTAAATACTAAAAACGTAAAAGATAAAAAGTAAGAAAGACAACGTAAGCCCTTGGATTTCTTGAACGCCTTGGATTAGCTTAGGAAGATCTCCGGTTGACTTTAGGTTTGGTTCATTAGGATTGGCACAGTTGACTTTGAGTCTTGACCGAGGGTGACCGTGGTCATCCGAGAGGTGGCACCGGGTGTAATAATCTTCAAGCCATGAAAGATTGACTCAAGCTAATTTGAATATGGGGCTTCTAAAAGGCTCTCAGTGGTCAGCATGAAGTGGCACGTGGTCTGGTTCCTCGGTTGTCTGGCAATGGTTCATGAATGTGCGCGGGCGTAGATGAGAAAGACCAAACCAGTGGTGGATCATATCTGAGTCTTAAGGGATCCATGCGGCTGTTTTGCAAAGTTATTGCTTGAAGATCCTCCGAGGATTTAACAGCTTGATCATGGATTTTATGGATGAAAATCCATTGAGGCTCGCTGGTGGTTCCATGAACGGTCTTGTGCGTGTGCCTGGTGGATCTTCTTCGGACATCTTGAGATTTGTCCGTGTCAAATTCGAACCTTGTATTTTCCATGACCAAATAACTAGATTACTTAAAGATTTAAGTTAAGTGGCCGATGGGATTTGGTCAAGGTCTCTTAGTTGACCGAAGGTGGGCCGAAGGTGAGCAACCGGTCGACACTTTAATATAGTCGGTCGACAACTTGACATAGGCGGTCGACACCTTGAAACAAGCGGTCGACACCTTGACATAGCGGTCGAAACCTTGATATAAGCGGTCGACACCTTTGTGGGCCTTCTCCTAGGGAATGTGTGTTCCTCTTCTTCGGGTTGTCTTCTCTTCCTTCTCTAAGGCTAATTGCTGAAGAAAAATAAATAAAACTAAGTGTGACAAAAAATAGGCCCATGGGAAAACACTTGATTCGTGTGGATTTGGATCGAGCGTTCTCCCACGTCTGTAACTTATTCCATCGGGCCGAAGCCATAGAGGACTTCAGCTAGGCCGACGACCGTGTCTCCATTGGTTGTCGGGTCATGATCATGGGGCGCTGGTTGTTGAGAGCCCTGGATGTGTCACGGGCTGGGCTGTCGGGCGAGTCATGGCCGGGAGGTTGGGCGGTGGGCGTGTCATCGCCGGGAGCCCAGGGTGCGCCGATGCCTGGCGCGCCGGGCACATCGTAGCCAGACATCCTCAGATGCCATCCGACCAAAACTCGTGTTCGATCCTGATTAGCTTCGGACATAGTCTTCGAGGGTAAACTACCTACAAAATGAGCACACAAATTAACAAAATTGGCTTTGCTCCTCGGCGCTAGTTCTGTGACGTGCCTCGGTTGCACACATCCTCCTGGGGTACTTGAGGATTTGTCCTCAAATCTATCTTTTCTTTATCAATTTCCCCAGGTTGGAAATCGGTGAGGCACTCATGTCTTGGTTTGGAGCCCATGGCCTTGGTGTAGGGTACCAATCCTCGGTCCTTGTCATGGGCTGGTACGTTGTCGATGCAGATCGACATAGTGAGGCGCTAGTCCCCTAGAGGGGGCGGTGATCCGTCGGGCGGTGTTTTCGGGAAATTATCCCAACATGGATCAAGGCATCGGCCAAGTAAGAGTACCTTCTTTGTCGTGGCATGCTTCTTTCCGGCCTCGTCCATCCTTACTTGCTCCGGTGTTAACGGGGCAAGTGTGATAGTACGTCCATCCATCTTGAACGTATATTGGTTTGTATGGCCGTCGTGTATCACTTGGCGGTCGAATTGCCACGGCTGCCCGAGTATTAAATGGGTGGTGCTCATGGGCACCACGTCACAAAGGACCATGTCCTTGTACCCGCCGATTGTGGATGCCACCCGGGTATGTTTTGTGACCGGTACATCCCCTCAGTCATTAAGCCAGCTCAATTGATAGGGCGTCGGGTGCACGGTGATCGGCAGCATCAACTTCTTGGCCATCTCCTTGGAAGCTACATTGGCGCAACTCCCGCCATCTACAATTAAAGAGCACACCTTTTCCTTGATCGTGCATCGGGTGTGGAAAAGGTTGGTGCATTGATGATCCGCCGGTTGTTGTTGTGTGGTAAGGATGGGTTGGATCATCATGAGTCTTTGCCTCTCTTGGGTGTGGATGATTTCACCTTCGGTCGGGCCTGGTTTTTCTTCGGCCTCAGCTTGGCTGATAATCATGAGCCTTGGCCCATCTTGAGCGTGAAAGGTTTCTCCTTCAACCGGGCTCAGTTTCTCCTCTGCCTCGACTTGGCCCTCGTCCTCGCTAAAAATTTCCTCGGTCCCTTCGAGGATGGTCATCATGCGTCGGTTAGGACATTGAGCCGCAACGTGGCCTCGTCCGAGACACTTGAAGCATTAGATCTCATGGGCCCTTGGCTTCTCGTCTCCCGTGCCTTGTGGCTTAGTGTCAACAACGCGTGTCGGGGCCCATGGTTTAGGTGTTGTGTCATGGTCGGGCACGTCAGGTCTAGGCATTGGCCGGTATGGCGTGGTCTCCCTCGGGGCTGAGAGTTGACTCACGGCTTTGCCCCTTCGCTTGATTTGTCTTTCCACCCTTAGAGCCATTTGAATGAGTGTATAAAACGACTCCAAAGGCTGCAATTCCACAACATCACCAATGTCTCGGTGTAAGCCTTGCGTGAACCCGCACCATAATTTATCTCCATTGGAGGCGCCATTAAAAGATGGAATATTTAACTTCAGCAACCTCCATTCTTTATCCCGATCTGAGCGATGGTCGGGGTAATATTCTTCATCAGACCCTTTCGAGTCATGATGTTGCGCTCGGGGGTGTCTTGCTCCGTGTGGTCGCCTTGGTGGCGACGTGTGTCGTTGCGCGGGTTGTGCGCGATTTTTCTCAGCAATATCGTCGAGTCTTTGCAGCATAGCGTCCATCCTCTGATTAATTGCATCAAGCTACTCTTGAGTGCCGTGCTCGGGTTCTCGTGGTTTGGAGAACATCGTTTGTTCACTCGTCGTGGCTTGATCGTGGCCGGTGTTGTGAACGGCGTCGCTTCGGGTCATCATAAGGAATGTGAAAGAAAAATTTTTGGGGGTGTGGAAAATCGAACCTTTGCTCTAATACCAAGACGATGTGCATTCCTTGCTGGTCGGCGCACCTTTATCGGAACAATGCGCGCACGCGGGGCTCAAATTCAGGTTACGTTCGGCAAACAGGAAATTGACTCGTGCGTTTTGTGGAATTCGTTTGCGGAATCGTATTATGATGGAAATAATGTGGAATGATCAAATAAAAGTGGAAATGGCTCGGTAAATTATGGAGATGACTCAGTGGATCGAAATATGGTGAAAATCGGGTTTGTGGAGGAAAAGGTTGATCGCTGGGGGAATGGGATGGACTCTTGAGAGTTTTTGGATATAAATGGCTAGACAATTTGAACACTTGAGCAATCAAAGTGTTCTCCTCGATAGACATCGCCCGCACTCGGATGTGACGCACTGATCGTACGTGAGAGGGTTGACGTTCTCGGCCGGATATGACTCACCGGAGAAGTATACATCGGAGGGAGTTTCGACTCGTTAGGAAGAAGGTGCAATGCACAATTTTACTCAAAAATTCTCTCTACCATTAACGTGTAAGGGTGATACACTTATATACTAAAAATGTAAAAGATAAAAAGTAAGAAAGACTACGTAAGCCCTTAGATGTCTTGAACACCTTGGATTAGCTTAGGAAGATCTCCGGTTGACTTTAGGTTCGGTTCATTAGGATTGGCATGGTTGACTTTTAGTCTTGACCGAGGGTGACCGTGGTTGTCCGAGAGGTGGCACCAGGTGTAATAATCTTCAAGCCAAGAAAGATTGACTCGAGCCAATTCAACGCCTTATCAGTTGAAGTGGCTTACCGACCGAGAGGATGTCCTGGTCACAAAGCGAACTAGGGTGGCATTTACGATCGACCAATACAAGGACGTTGTCCTTTCTGACATTGTGCCCATGAGCACCACCCATTTGTTACTCGGTCGGCCATGGCAATTCGACTGCCAAGTGCTACACGATGGTCTCACCAACAGATATGCATTCAAGATGGATGGACGTACTATAATTCTAGCACCAATGACAGAAAAGTAAGTAGAGAAGGACGAGGCCGAAAGGATGCTTCAGCTCAAAATCTTGAGTTTTTGAAAAAAGTGATGCTTCAGCTACATACGATGTACACTGCCGCCAGGGCCAAAGTGGCCGCCGAATTACTCTTTAGAGGGGGAGGTATGCTGAGGTATGGGCGGGTAAGGGCACCCAAGTGCATCAATCGGTGAGGCATGATGTGCAACCCGTGAGGGTTAGCATGTCGTTGGTCGGACTAATGCGCGCACGAGGGGCTCAGATTGAGGGTGAGTGCGACACACTGAAAAATGGCTCGTGCGAATGGAAAAGTGAGAATGGGAAAATGAAATGGAATAGAAATGTGGGTGATTGGTGTGAAGAAATGGAACTTGGCTCGATGAAGTGGAGAGGTGGCTCGGGTGGTCAAATGATGGGTGAAATCGCACAATGGGAGGAAATGATAGCTCGTGGAAGGAAATGGACTCGGAAGAGCTTTTTAGTTTAAGGTCGGTTGGAAAAATTGAACAGTTGAGCAATCAAAGTGTTCGGTTGGTAGACCTCACTCGCACTCGGATGTGACGCACGAATCGTACGTGCAAGGGTTAACGTGCTTGGCCGGATATTACTCACCGTAGAAGTGGACGTCGGAAAGAGCTTCAACCAAAGGAAGAAGGTGAGATTGCATAATTTAATTAAAATTATCTCTACCTTGACTTTGGTAAGACCAAAGACGCTCAACTTCAGCTGAAGGTTCAAACCAAAATGGATATGGGCGGCTGAATTCAAATGGAGACCGGAGAAGATCTTCGGTTGACCGGGATGGACGTGCACAGGCTCGTGGTTGACTCCTCTCCGGACACTGAGGGATTGGCGTGGGCTAATTTGAATTTGAGATCCCGACGCTCCTGGATTGACCGGGTGAGGATCGCGCTCGGAAAATTTTGAACGTAGATGAGTTGTGGCTCTTGGGCGCGTGCGGGCTTGTTCAAACGGTGACCTCGAGTTGACTGTTCTCCGGACACTGGGGGATTGGCTCGGGCCAATTTGAAATTGAGGATCTCGATGATTCTTGGTTGACCGAGTGAGGCTCGCGCTCAGTTAATTTTGAACGTAGATTCGTTGTGGCTCTTGGGCTCGCGCGGCTCTTTCAAAATGGTGACCTCAGGTTCACTCACTCCAGACATCAGGGGATTGGCTCGGGCACATTTCAAATAGAGCTTCTAGGTTTCCCTATTTGACCGAATGAAGATGCGCGATCGGCAATTTGAATGAAGATCTGCAGTGGTTCATGGGCGCACGGGCTCGTTCAAATCGGCGACTTTGGGTTGACCATGCTCCGGACACCGGGGGATTTGCTCAGGCTAATTTGAAATGGAGACTCTAGGTGTCCTTAATTGACCTAGTGTTTATGTGCGCGTGGGCAATTTGAATGATGGCCCGTTGAGTTCTTGGGCTCGCACGGGTTAGTTCAAAATGGTGACCTCAGGTTGATTATGCTCCGGACACTGGGGGAATTGGCTCGAGCAAATTTGAATCGCGACCTTCTTTTGACCAAATAATCTGATTACTCAGATAATTAAGTTAAGGGGTCGATAAAATCCGACCTAAGACTCGTGGTTGACCGAAGCTTTCTCTTGGTTGACTGAGGCCTTCAATAGTGCGCCTTCGACACTTAGTCAAATTTTACATTCCTCCTCTTTGGGCTTGCTTCTCTTCCTTCTTTAAAAACTCTTATTTGCTGATAAAATAAATGTGACCGAGAGTCAGCCGAAGGTGGCCGAAGACTCGGTCTTCATGAGTGAACGTTCGATCCATGAGAATTGGATCGAGCATTCTCCCACGTTAGTCATTTATTCCATTGGCCCGAAATCCTAAAGGATTTCGGCAATGCCGACGGTTGCTTCTACGCTGGCTGTCGGGACATGATCGGGATGGGGTACGCTGGGCGTGTCGTGGAAGGGAGTGTCGGGTGTGTCGTGGCTAGGAGTGCTCGGACACCAATTTAGCACAACCTTGGGTCATTCCCGATCAGCCTCGGTAGGTGTTTCCAAGGCTAAGTTCCCTGCAAAATGAGCAACTAAGTTAGTGAAATTCTCCATGCTCATCGGGGCTTGATCGGTGGTGTACTCCTGTTGCACATCATCCTCCCTGGGTACTTGAGGGTTTCCCCTCAAATCTATCATTTCCTCTTCTCTTTCTTCATCATTCTCCTCGTCTAAATAAGGAGACAAATCTTGGACATTCACGGTGGTTGACATGTCATATTCGCCCGGGAGTTCAATTTTGTAGGCGTACGGGTTGATTCTTTCAACCACTCGAAATGGTCCCTTGGCTCTCGGTAGTAATTTGGTGTGCTTGTGCTTTAAGTACCAAAGCTTTAGCAAAAAAAGATCTCCTACTTGAAAGATCTTTTCCTTTCGTCCTCAGTTTGCTGCCATGGCATATTTCTTGTTTTTCTTCTCAATGGTCTTCTTGATTTTCTCGTGCAATTTTTGGACAATTTTAGCTTTGTCGCGGCCGTCGGGGTTGGTGAGCTCTTTGTTTGGAAGGGGCAGCAAATCCATTGGTGTCAACAAATTAAATCCGTATGCTGCTTCAAATGGTGTCATGTCCATGGTGTTATGCCGGCATCGGTTATAGGCAAACTCAATGAACGGAAGTTTAGTGTGCCATGTTGTGATTTTATGGTCCACCACACTTCGTAGCAAAGCACCAAGTGATCGGTTTAAGACCTTGGTTTGACTGTCGGTTTAAGGGTGGAATGCCATGCTAAATAGTAATTTAGTTTCGAGCCGGGCCCACAAGGTCCTCCAAAATGTGCTGAGGAACTTCGAGTCTTGGTCGAACACGATTGAGTGTGGTATCCCGTGTAGCCGGACCACCTCCTTGAAAAAGAGGTCGGCAATGACCGGGGCCTTGGCTGTCTTGGCACACGCCACAAAGTGTGCCATTTTCGAAAATTGATCGACTACCACCATAATTGCATCCTTGCCTCGTTTGGTTCGGGGTAGTCCGAGCACAAAATCCATGCTAATTGCTTGACATGGATGATCCGCCACCGGTAACGGCAAATATAATCCTTGCGCCAATGTAGTGCACGTCCCAAAATAGATGGGGCCAATAAAAATGCTCCTTGAGCATTTCCCATGTCTTCTTCTCGCCAAAGTGTCCCGCGAGACCGCCGTCGTGAGCCTCAGTAATGAGAGACTCTCAGATGCTTCCTCTCGGGATGCATATTTTTCCTCCATGCATAAGGTAACTATCGGTTACATGGTAACCCGATAATTCTCCTTTGGACGTGGCTTTAAAACGTTGGCCGAAATTGGGGTTAAGCTTGTTTCATCCAATCAAACTCGAAAAATTTCACCTTAAGCTCGGTGAATAAGATACTCCTCCTCGATAATGCGTTTGCCACCACGTTTGTGTAAGATACTTCTCCAAAAAATTCAATCCACTTTGCATGCCTTCAGTTGAGCTTGCCTTGCCCCTTGATAAATTGAAGGACTTGGTGGTCCGTGTGGATTATGAATTCCCTTGGCAACAAGTAGTGTTGCCAAACTCCAATAGCTCGAATTAGTGAATAAAGCTCCTTGTCATAGGTGGAATAATTAAGAGTTACACCTTTGAGCTTTTCACTAAAATAGGCAATTTCTTGGCCTTCTTGCATCAAGACCGCTCCAATGCCCGTACCCGAGGCGTCGCACTCCACTTCAAATGCCTTGGTAAAATCTAGAAGTGTAAGTATAGGGGCTTCGCATAATCGGGCCTTGATGTGATCGAAGGTGGGTTGACAAAGTCTTGACCACTCAAACTCCTTCTCTAACGACCCGATTCCCGAGCTACCGCTTACTGCTCTTCTTACTTACTCACTTTACTTTCTTTACTTGCTGGCGAACCGAGAACCGGTCTGTTATTGTGCTCTTACTTACTTACTTACATTGGTGGAATACTTGTTACTTTAGTTTCTAAAACTATCTTTAGTTTATAAAATAGCTTACAAGGAAAATCGTCGAATTAAAAACATACATACACTCTTTGTAAATAACAATTTGAATTCCACCTTTTATCAAAAATACATAAGCATTTAATAATTTAAACTCCAGCGGAAGAAAATAGTTCAACATAAGATATATTCATTTTCAAAAGCTTTGTAATCCACACTCCAAAATAATATATACATTTTAATTACATCTTCAAAACATTCAAAACATTTTGTATTATAACTTTGTGTGTGTCATGCATCACTCCCCGTCGGTCATCACTCAATAACTGTATCATTTGCACACTCCTCTACTCTAACTCCTTGATCAGTCATTTGCACCCATTCCTCCATTACATTCCCTACATTGCAAAGCCTAAACTATGAGCCAAAGGCTCAGTAAGTAGCATAACTATAAAATGCAATGCATGAGTATGCTATGTTGTTAAAACAATGCACAATTTCATTCACGTTTCTTAGGTTTCATATCTTCTTTATCTTTGGAAATATTACAGGATCTGAAGAACACTGCCTTCCACCTACTTCAACTTCTACTGGGCCCACTTACTACTTGGAGTGTTTAGGCCTGTAATAATCATTTACTTTACTTTTATGATATTCAAGTTCTTAATTCATCGGAGACGAAACATAATTGGTGTCCCATACCACTAATCATATCTCGTTTACCTCCAACTACGTTGTAAAACCATGCATGAAAATAGTTCGTTGATATTTTGTAAAACTATGATGCATGACCATGTGACTATGAAACATTACTTAAATCACATCAAACATAACATGAAAACAAGCTTACAGCACACATCAAACATACATCCTAATCTTTGCAATGCAATCCAACTTAAGGGCCAAACAATCTTAATACTAACTTACCTTCGTAGCTAGATTGAGTTGATCCACTTGAGTCCTATTTTTAATCCAATCGATGACCTAAACCTACAGATCATTTAAGGATGAGAAATCAGGTAACATGACTTGTTTTATGGCATAAAGTCACAACTTACTATTCCAACTTTGAAAAACTATAACTTCCTCTATATTGATCCATTCGTGATGCTACATATGTCAAATTATTTCTTAATGAGTCTACTATAACTTCTTAGAAGACACCAAATTCACAAAACTAACAAAGCATAAAGTGTCGATCAATGTTGAGATAATAGTGAGCATGCATCTCTGGAAATCAAGGATCATTCGACCCAACCTATAAGGGGTCGACCCTTGTTGACAAAACAGAGAGCATGCATTTTTAAATCAAAAATCGGTCGACCTAACCTATAAGGGGTCGACCGCAGCTCTCCCAGTTTCTTTACGTTGACTTGCGACGTCTATTACTTTTTATACATAGATGCGAATTGAGTGATTTTAACGGCTATCAATCACTCTAAGAGTTTAATTTAACTCTTATGAAGGACATAACCTCAAATTCGTGCTACAATTTGACCGAATCTCAAAAACCCTAACCTTGCACACCTGGGCTTTTTTTTTTTTTGTTCCAATGAATTGTAGAAAAAATGATTTATTTGATTTTATTTGAAAACTCAAAATTCTTTTGAAATAAAATAACAAAAATCGAAACAACAATCATATCATAAGAAGGATTTTTTCGATTCTTATGATACAGAATCAAAGTGCCATTTCTTATTATTCTTTCTTTTTTTATTTACTTTTTTTACTAGAATAAAAAAAAAACTGATCATTTAATTAGTTAAATGAGTCCTCGTTTACTAATCTCATTAGTCTATGAAATTCTTCATTTTTATTCATCAATTAAACCAATACCATCATATTATCCTTACTGAACCTAAAAGAAACTCAGAGGATAGAAAAATTACCTTGAACTTTAGCTTCTACAAAAACTTCAGAGTTTTTCACTTCCCCTCCCTTGAGATGACTCACTTTCTTACTCTTTCTCTCAAAATATCTCTTTTCTTTCTTAATCTCACTCTCCCCTTGATCAAGACAGGAGAACTTAGAGTAAAATACGGAGGAGAAGTCGTGCTGGTAGGGAAATGGCAGACCATGCCTTCTTATCTCCTTAATTAAACAAAAATCAATGTTTCTCTCACGTCCATCCATCAGGATTCTCCACGTTTTGGCTGACTTTTCAACTCAAATTGGGAAGGTGTCGACCGCTCATCCATGGTGTCGACCGAATCGATTTTCGAGAATTATTTGTGTCGACCATTCGATCCAGTGGTCGACCAAAAGAATTCCCCAGAGTTATTTGTGTCGACACCTCCTCGATCCTAGGGTCGACCGAAAGTATTTCGGATGGTTATATTGTGTCGACCCCTCCTCGATCCTAGGGTCGACCGAAAGTATTCCCAAACACTTAGAAGATTTTCTAACCTTTCCAAATAACATCGTTACTTATACCCCATTAAACCTTATTTTCTTCATCACCTTCAACCTACTAAATTGCTAACATCAACAATACTTTAATTCTTCAATATTTACCCAACATTCATAAAAAAAATCTTACACACTTCCATCTCAAAGTTACAAAAATTCTCAAATAAAAATGAGGGTTGTTACATTCTACCCTCCTTAATAAAATTTTGTCCTCAAAATTTAGACTTCAAACATCAATGGATACTTTTCCTTCATTTCTTGTTCTCTTTCCTATGTAGCTTCTTCCACTTTATGATTTCGCCATAGAACTTTCAACAATGGAATTTGCTTACTACGCAACACCTTGATTTTTGTATCCAGTATCCTTATTGGCTACTCCTCATAACTCATAGTTGGCTCCACTTCTATCCGTTGTGCTTCCATCACTTGGGATGGATCACGAATGCATTTCCTTAACATTGATACATGAAACACATTGTGAACACCTGCCAAGTATTCTAGTAATTGCAACATATAGGCCATGTTTCCCACTCTCTTCAAAATATTAAATGGTCCAATGAATCTCGGTGCCAACTTCCCTTTCTGCCCAAACCTCATCATGCCTTTGAATGTCGAAACTTTCAAAAACACTTCATCTCTCTCCTTAAATTCTAGTGCTCTTCGTCGCCGATCCGCATAGCTTTTCTGATGATCTTGAGCTGCTTTCATTCTTTGTTGTATGTTTTTCACTTGTTCTACTGTTTTTTGTATAATTTCGGGTCCATAGATTTTAATTTCTCCAGCATCGTTCCAAAATAATGGAGACCTACATCTCCTTCCATACAACGCTTCAAATGGAGCCATACCAATAGACGATTGATAACTGTTGTTATACGAGAATTCCACTAGTGGTAATAACATGTTCCATGACTTCTGAAAATCCATAACACATGCACGCAACATATCCTCAAGGATTTGAATAGTCCTCTCAGTCTGGCCATCTGTTTGAGGATGAAATGCCGTGCTAAATGCCAACTCTGTTCCCATGGATTTGTTCAAACTCTTCCAAAATCTTGAAGTAAACTTTGGATCCCTATCAGATACAATGGAAACTGGAATTCCATGTAATTTTATAATTTCCTGCAAATATAACTCAGCATACTTTTCCACGGAAAATTTTTTTCTTACCGGGATAAAATGAGCAGATTTTGTGAAACGATCAATAATTACCCAAATTCTATCATGACCTTTAATCGTTGTTGGCAATCCGACTACAAAATCCATAGAAACATTCATTTCCATTCCGGAATAACCAACGACTTCAGCATTCCTGCAGGCCTTTGATGTTTTGCCTTTACCTGCTGGCATACAACACATGATTCAATATATTTTCCGACATCCTTTTTCATTCCTGGCCACCAAAAACACTGTTTCAAATCCTGATACATCTTTGTATTTCTTGGGTGAACCTAAAATTTTGAAGAGTGAGCTTCTCTCAATATCTCATTCCTCAATTCTCTGTTACATGGAGCATACCATCGATTACGGAATTTAAGTATCCCCTCCTTTGAACACTTAAATTCAAAAGAATTATGCATCTGCCCTTCCATAAACTGTATATACTTCAAGCCCTCCTTTTGAGCTTCCCCAATCCTGTCCAACAAATTTGGTCTCACAGTTAAAGCAGCTAACTGCACTGCTAGATCTGATATAACTTCAATGTATGCCCTTTACAACTCACTACGAATTTCTAACAAAATTTCCATCATCTCTGACTCCACTGCTACTGCCTTCCTGCTAAGTGCGTCAGCAACCACATTAGCCTTTCCTGGATGATATTTAATTTCAAAATCGTAATCTTTAATGAACTCCAGCCATCGTCGTTGTCTTAAATTCAGCTCTTTTTGTGTGAAAATATACTTGAGACTTTTATGGTCCGTAAATATCTCACAATGACGTCCATATAAGTAATGTCTCCAGATCTTTAGGGCAAAGACTACTGGTGCCAACTCTAGATCATGGGTAGGATAGTTCTGCTCATAGTCTTTCAATTTTCGAGATGCGTAAGCAATTACTTTACTTTCTTGCATCAGCACACATCTTAAACCCATCAAAGACTCATCGCAAAATATACTAAAATCTCCATCTTCCATTGGAAGTATTAGCACTGGTGCTGAGGTTCACTTGTCCTTCAATAGTTGAAAACTCTTTTCACAATCCTCTGACCACCAGAACTTCATATTTTTCCTTGTTAATAACGTTAATGGCATAGCAATCTTAGAAAATCCTTTAATAAATCTTCTATAGTACCCTGCTAAACCAAGAAAACTTCGCACTTCAGTTACATTCTTTGGTTGTGGCCATCAGATTGCACCTTTACTGGATCAACGGATACACCTTCTTTAGAAATCACGTGACCTAGAAAATTCACCCGATTTAACCAAAATTTGCATTTAGAGAATTTGGCATATAACTGATGTTGCTTTAATATACTTAAGACCATACTTAAATGCTCCTTATGTTCCTCTTCCAACTTAGAATACACCGGAATATCATCGATGAACACGATGAGAAATTTATCAAGATACTCATGGAATATCCTATTCATAAGGTCCATAAACGCCGCTAGAGCATTTGTCAAACTGAACGCCATTACTAGGAACTCGTAATGTCCATATCGGGTTCTAAATGCAGTCTTTGGAATATCTTCCTCCTTTACTCTTAACTTTTTGTACATAGCTTCAAATTGAGTGATTGTAATGGCTATAAATCATTCTACGAGTTTACTCTAACTCTTATAAAGGACATAAACTCAAATTCTTGCTACAATTTGATAGAATCTCAAAAACCCTAACCTTGCACACGACCAACTAATTTTCTAACAATCTACATGAAATCCTTCATTTTTATCCATCAATTCAACCAATACCATCATATTATCCTTACTGAACCCAAAAGAAACTCAGAGGATAGAAAAATTACCTTGAACTTTAGCTTCCACGAAAACTTCAAAGTTTTCCACTTTCCCTCTCTTGAGATAACTCACTTCCTTACTCTTTTCTCTCACAATATCTCTTTTTTTGTCAATCTCACTCTCCCCTTGATCAAGACGTGAGAACTTAGAGTAAAAGAGGGAGAATAAGTCGTGTTGGTAGGGAAATGGCAAACCATGCTTTCATATCTCCTTAATTAAACAAAAATCAATGTTTCTCTCACGTTCATCCATCAAGATTCTCCACATTTCGGCTGACTTTTCAACTCAAAACGGGAAGGTGTCCACCACTCGTCCATGGTGTCGACCGAATCTATTTCCGAGAATTATTTGTGTCGACCGTTCAATCCTGTGGTCAGCCGAAAGAATTCCCGAGAGTTATTTGTGTCAACCCCTCCTCGATCCTGGGGTCGACTGAAAGTATTCCAATTGTGTCGACACCTCCTCGATCCTGGGGTCGATTGAAAGTATTCAAAAGGGTTATATTATGTCGACCCCTCGTCGATCCTGTATTCCAATTATGTCGACCCCTCCTCGATCCTGTGGTCGACCGAAAGTATTCCCAAACACTTGGAAGATTTTCTAACCTTTCCGAATAACATCATTACTTATACCCCCTTAAACCTTATTTTCTTCATCATCTTCAACCTACTAAATTGCTAACATCAACAATACTTTAATTCTTCAATATTTACCAAACATTCATAAAACAAATCTTAAGCACTTTCATCTTAAAGTTACAAAAATTCTAATATAAAAATGAGGGTTGTTACACCTTCCCTTTCTTGGTGAGCTCGGTCAAGGGTGCCACTATGGTGTTAAAACCCTTGATGAAGCATCAATAGAAGTTGGCGATGTCGTGGAATCTCCTTACATCCGAGATGTTCTTCAGGGTCGGCCAATCTTGAATAGCCTTAATTTTCTCGCCATCCACTTTCGCTGAACAAAGGCGCATTTCTTGAGGTTACCGAAGAGTCAGGTCCAATGCAATGTGATGAAGAGCTGCTCCAAATGGTCCAAATGGCTCGGCATGTCCGTGCTGTAGACAAGAGTATCATTGAAATAGATGATGAACTTGCCTAAGTATTCTCAGAGGACATGATTCACGAGGCGCATGAACGTGCTCGGGGCATTGGTTAGCTTGAAGGGCATTACGAGCCACTTAAACAACCCGTAGCGTGTCTTGAAAGTGGTTTTCCATTCGTCGCCTTCACGCATCCGGATTTGGTGGTATCAGTTGTTGAGATCCACTCTTGAGAAAAATTTAGCTCCGCTAAGCCGATCTAGCAAATCATCAAGCTGGGGCATCGAGAATCGGTATTTGATGGTAATGTCATTGATTGCCCGGCTATCCACGCACATGCGGTGACTTCCGTCCTTCTTTGGCTCTAGGAGTGCCGGGACTGTACAAGGGCTCAATGACTCCCGTATGTATCCCTTGGGAAGCAAGTCTTGCACCTGCTTTTGTAACTCCTTGCTTTCCTCCGGATTGAGCCGGTACGATGGTCGGTTCGGCAATGTGGCTCCCTGTTGGAGGTCAATGTGGCGATCCCTTGGAAAGGTGGTAAGCCTTCGGGAAGCTCCTCCGGGAACACGTCTCGGTATTGGTCAAGGAGGGGCCGAACGATCTCCGAAATTTGACCTTATTCATCATTATCAGGCTCTCGGTGAAGGAGCATAATAATGAGCCCACCTTGGCCGATGGTGCGTGCCAATTCCTTTCATCCCATGAATAACACCGCTTTGCCCGTGGCTTCTTTCTTGTCGGCCTCATCCTTGGCCACTTGCTCCGAGGACATTGGAGCCAAAATCATGCTATGTCCATTCATCTTGAACGTATATTGGTTGGTTTGGCCGTTGTGCATTACTTGGCGGTTGAATTGCCATGGTTGACCAAGCAGCAAATGAGTGGCGCTCATCGGCACCACGTCACAAAGGACCGTGTCCTTGTAGTGGTCGATCATGAAATCGACCCGGGTTTGTTTGGTGACCCGTATGTCTTCCCAATAGATAAGCCACCTTAGATTGTATGGCGCCGGGTGATCGGTGGTGGGTAGCGCCAACTTTTCGACCAACTCCTTGGAAGCCATGTTGGTGCAGCTTCCGCCATCAATAATCAAGGAGCACACCTTCTCCTTGATCCAGCAACGACTGTGAAAAAGATTTTCACGTTGGTAGTTTTCTTGATGATGTTGAGTCGATAGGACTCGCCGGATCATCATGAGCCTCGGTTCCTCTCGGGTACTTGGCTCAGCGAACATAGATCGCCCGCTCGTACTAGCTTGGTCGCGGCTGACTATGTGTATGGCACCTCTTCGAGTCATCATGATAATTGTGGTGCGGAAGTGATGTGAAAAATGGTGGGGTGTAAGAAATGGATTTTTTTGGCTCTGATACCAAGATGATGTGCAACCCGTGAGGGTTAGCACGTCGTTGGTCAGACTGATGTGCACATGCGGGGCTCGAATTGAGAGTGAGTGCGGCACACTAAAAAATGGCTCGTGCAAATGGAAGAGTGAGAATGGGAAAATGAAATGGAATGGAAATGTGGGTGATTGGTATGAAGAAATGGAAATTGGCTCGATGAAATGGAGAGATGGCTTGGGTGGTCAAATGATGGGTGAAATCGGACAATGGGAGGAAATGATAGCTCGTGGAAGGAAATGGACTCGGAAGAGCTTTTTAGTTTAAGGTGGGTTGGATAAATCAAACACTTTAGCAATCAAAGTGTTCGGTTGGTAGACCTCACTCACACTCGGAGAGGTGGACGTCGAAAAGAGCTTTAACCAAAGGAAGAAGGTGCGATTGCACAATTTAATTAAAATTTTCTCTGCCTTTCCAGTGAAAGGCCAATACAGTTAAATAACAATTCAAAGGAAAAATGAGAAAGAATTAAATCTAAGCCCTTCAATTTGTTGGCGCCTTGGATCAACCGGGAAAGATCTTCCTTGACTTTGGTGAGACCAAAGATGCTCCTCTTCAGCTGAAGGTTCGAACCAATATGGATATGCGCGGCTCTTTCAAAATGATGGCCGAGGTTCAACCATGCTCAGGGCTTCGAGGGATCTTCCTTGACTTTGGTAAGACCAAAGACGCTCCTCATTAGCTGAAGGTTCAAACCATCATGGATATGCGCGGCTGAATTTGAATGGAGACCGGAGAAGACATTCGGTTGACCGAGGGTGGACGTGTGCAGGCTCGTGGTTGACTCCTCTCTGGACACCGAGGGATTGGCGTGGGCTAATTTGAATTGGAAGATCCCGACGCTCCTGGATTGACCGAGTGAGGCTCGCGCTCAGTCAATTTTGAACGTAGATCCGTTGTGCCTCTTGGGCGCGCGTGGCTCTTTCAAAATGGAGACCTTGGGTTGACTCACTCCGGACATCGGGGGATTGCCTCGGGCCAATTTGAAATAGAGCTTCCAGGTGTCCCTAGTTGACCGAATGAAGATGCGCGCTGGGCAATTTGAATGAAGATCTGCAGTAGTTGATGGGCGCGTGCGGGCTCGTTTAATTCGGCGACTTTGGGTTGACCATGCTCCGAGGCCTTCAATAGTGCGCCTTCGACACTTAGTCAAATTTTACATTCCTCCTCTTTGGGCTTATTCTCTTCCATCTTTAAAAACTCTTATTTGCCGATAAAATAAATGTGACCGAATGTCGGCCGAAGGTGGCCGAAGACTCGGTCTTCATGGGTTAACGTTTGATCCGTGAGAATCGGATCGAGCGTTCTCCCACGTCGGTCACTTATTCCGTTGGCCCAAAATCCTAAAGGATTTTGGCAATGCCAAAGTCGCTTAGACGCTGGCCGCCGGGACAAGATCAGGAGGGGGTACGCTGGGCGTCTCGTGGCAAGGAGTGTCGGGTGTGTCATGGCCGGGAGTGCTCGGACACCAATTTAGCACAACCTTGGGTCGTTCCCGATCAGCCTCAGTAGGTGTTTCCAAGGCTAAGTTTCGTTCAAAATGAGCAACTAAGTTAGCAAAATTCTCTATGCTCATCGGGCATGATCGGTGGTGTACTCCGGTTGCACTCCCGGGGGTGACTCTGCAAAACTCGGGGGAGCACGCCAGGGGTGACTCCGCAAAACTCGGCCTCGGGCGAGCACGCAGGGGGTGACTCTGCAAAACTCGGGCAGCAATCCGTGCAATGCGATTGGTGCCCTCGCATATTAAGTTGTAGCCAAAGATTTGTCGCTTGTTCGATGACCTGTCTCGTGCTCGGTGGCCACGTGCTATCAAAGTAGTTGTTGGTTATCTCGTTCTGCCAAAGGTTGTCCCAGCTGCTTTCGACGAACATAAGTTGGTGTCTTTACAAGCGACTCGATCGACCCTCGATTGTCTGAAATGTAGGCGTAAACTCGGGCGAGCACGCCGGGGGTAACTCTGCAAAACTCGGGCAGCAATCTGTGCAATGTGGCATCCCTGGCACCGATCTCGTAGTCGTGTCCCTTGGTTTTCTCGTGTGCCCAAAGGTGGACGTGGTTGCAGTCATGGCGGCTATGTCATTTGCGACACACTTGATCTCTCATTGTTCACTGCGGTTGCACGCTGTCGACGTTCAGAGAAGCTGGTCTTCTGACAAGCAACTGATCGACCATTGTTGCCTTTGCTTTTGACAGTTGGGGTGAGCTCAATTGGCTAGATGGTGAAGATATGATGTGTTGGTTGCTGGATGTCTGGCAGGCGCGCGGTTATAGGTCGACCTTGTCTTGGCTTCGTTGGAGCCAAAAGCGCGTGAGTGGTATTTTGGGAGTGTAGCTTACTAGGGTCATTGCTTTGTGCAATGAACTATTGATCCAAGTTCTTTTTTCAAGGTGTTTGCTCGAGTGGTCTTCATGTTTGTCGTGGCAAATACGTCGGTTTTTGTACGATTGACCGAAACTTAGGATGTCCTATTTCTTGTGGAGGCTTTCAGTTGGTGTGCATGTGTTTGTTGGTCGTTGCCTCAGATGTAGAAAATGAACGCATTAGTTGTCGGCCTCTTCGATTGTAGAGTGTCAAGAGCTTGACCCAAGTTGGCACTAAGAACGACTGCAATTGCTTTCCTTGCACGTTGATGTTGCCCTGGCAGCTCAACCGAGGATGCGATCCAGACGCATAGAAGGAATGCTACCTGGTTAATTCGGCCAGTAGTCATATGCTTGTCTCAAAGATTAAGCCATGCATGTGTAAGTATGAACTAATTCAAACTGTGAAACTGTGAATGGCTCATTAAATAAGTTATAGTTTGTTTGATGGTACTTGGTACTCGAATAACCATAGTAATTCTAGACCTAGTCCGTTGCTCTGATGATTCATGATAACTTGACGTATCGCACGGCCTTTGTGCTGGCGACGCATCATTCAAATTTCTGCCCTATCAACTTTCGATGGTAGGATAGTGGCCTACTATGGTGGTGACGGGTGACGGAGAATTAGGGTTCGATT
>QAOC01017216.1:79126-81626 GCA_003255005.1 Begonia fuchsioides
GTGGCCGAGCGCCACATTTCCCTTCAGCATTTAGAGACTTAGAGAATGAAGAGGATCAAGCCTAGACATCAAGTGGACGGATTTACAGCCCAAGACCTAGCCGAGGCCGAGGCCCATGCAACACTCAAGGAAGCCCAATGCATCCTTCAAATTTGCCCGTGTCAAAATTTCATGGACAAGATGCCTTAGCTGGAAAATAACAACCAAGAGGATTTGGGGGGATTCGCAAGCACAAAATCCCATGATTCTCGGAGACACGTATCACGGCCGAGCGTACTTGAGCGCACCCGACAGCGCGCCCACCAGCGCACTGCACCCGCCAGCGCGCCCGACAGTGCACCCACGACGCAGCACACCCAAACCACGACGCTCCTCCTGGATCCACGTGCCAAATCATCCTAGACGTCCAATTCATCCGATGGCTTGAGATTACTAGTTCTATAAATTTTTGTTTAGTTTTGTCTATTTAAAGAACATTAGACCTACTCGTTTACTTAGTGAATTTTTATCAATACAAAAGCTTTGAGCCTTTTTGATAATTCCCTCAATCGACGTTACTTCTCCGGTGAGTCACATCCAGCCAAGCTTCCGTCAACCCTTGTCGAAACCTCGGTGAGTCATATCCGAGCTTTCTCCAAGGTCTACCAATTTGGATCCTTTGATTGTTCAAGCGTCCAAATCGTCTAACTTCATCTTCATCATCTGATTCCTCCATAACCCGCACCATTCCCGAGCCATCATCAACCTCCCCGATCTTTCGATCATATTCACCGTGCCCTCTCACAATTTCCATCGTCAAGCGTCCGCAAAACCCCACATTATCGACCATTCCATCGACCGTTCTCCAAACGCCCGAGCCAATCTATCTCGCGCGCGCACCCACTGATCACGACGTGCAAACCACCCCGGCGTTGCACATCAAGGCATAGTCTCCTTGGGGGCTAGGCGATGACTCACCGCTTTGCCCTTCCTTTTGATTTATTGCTTAACTCTTAGAGCCATTTGAATTAGTGTTTCAAAAGACTCTAGTGTTTCAAAAGACTCTAATGGCTAGGCGGTATTGTTATTTATTGTCACTACCTCCCCTTGTCAGGATTAGGTAATTTGCGCGCCTGCTGCCTTCCTTGGATGTGGTAGCCGTTTCTCAGGCTCCCTCTCTGGAATCGAACACTAATTCTCCGTCACCCGTCACCACCATAGTAGGCCACTATCCTACCATCGAAAGTTGATAGGGCATATATTTGAATGATGTGTCGCCAGCACAAAGGCCGTACAATCCGTCAAGTTATCATGAATCATCAGAGCAACAGACTAGGTCTGCGTCAACCTTTTATCTAATAAATGCGTCCCTTCCAGAAGTCAGGGTTTGTTGCACGTATTAGCTCTAGAATTACTACGGTTATCCGAGTAGCAAGTACCATCAAACAAAGTATAACTGATTTAATGAGCCATTCACAGTTTGAATTAGTTCATACTTACACATGCATGGCTTAATCTTTGAGACAAGCATATGACTACTGGCAGGAACAACCAGGTAGCATTCCTTCTATGCGTCTAGATTGCATCCTCGATTGAGCCGCACGCACAGCCAAGGCTTGTCCGCGCCCTCAGCCTCACCCTCCTGCCTGGTTGAAGGCTTGTATGCATCCTCACCCTCCTGCCCGCGCGCACAGCCAAGGCCGCACCCTTCAACGCACGCTCCGTGCCATGCTTGCACCTCTAGCGCGTGCGCCGCGCCATGGCCGCATTTCCCAGTGCACTCTCCACGCCATGATCACACCACCCTTTAGCGAGACCGCAGTGCCATGGCCGCAACTCAAGCGCGGGTGCATTGCCATGGCCGCTCCCTTCAACTCGGGTGCCGTGCGAAGGCCGCTGTAACAACCCTCATTTTTTATTTTAGAATTTTGTGACTTTAAGATGTAAATGTTTAAGAGTCATTTCATGAATGTTGGGTAGTTATTGAGGAATTTAAGTATTGTGGATGTTAGCAATTTAGTAGGTTGAAGGTGATGAAGAAAATAAGGTTTAAGGGTGGTATAAGTAATGATGTTATTCATAAAAGTTAGAAAATCATCAAAGTGTTTTGGAACACTTTCGGTCGACCACGGGATTGAGGATGGGTCGACATAATTGAATACTTTGGTTGACCCCAGAATTGGGGAGGGATCGACACAATTGAATACGACGGTCGACCCAGGATTGAGAAGGGGTCGACACAATTGAATATTTCGGTCGACCCCAGGATCGAGGAGGGGTCGACACAATGGAATACTTTCGGTCGACCCTAGGATCAAGAAGGGGTCGACACAAAATAGTCTTTTAGTATACTTTTGGTTGACATCATGGACGAACGGTCGACGCAAATAACGCTCGAGAATTCTTTCGGTCGACACAATGGATGAGTTGTTGACACTTTCCCTGACTTAAGTTGAAAAGTCACCAAAAACGTGGGGAAATCCGATTGTGGACGTAAAGGAAAGGTTGATTTTGTTTAATT
>QAOC01017216.1:86626-98478 GCA_003255005.1 Begonia fuchsioides
TCAAATTAGTCGGGCGCGCACATTTATTTGGTCAACCCAAGATAACGGGAGTAATGATTTACAATCAGAGTACAACACCGAACAAGCCCCCATCACCGCACATGGGTCTAATAATTTGGTTGCTCATTTTGCAGGAAGATTACCTTCCGAGGCTAATTTGGAGCGACCAAAGGTTGAACCCAATTGGTGTTCGAGCACCCCCGGCCATGACATGCCCGACGCACCCAGCCGAGACACGCCTGGCCCTCCCGACCACGACACGCCCGGCGCCCACCCCCACGACCATGACCCGACGACCCGCAAAGAATCAATCATTGGCCTTGTCAAAATCCTCTAGGATTTTGGCCCAATTGAATAAGTGACCGACATGGACGAACGCTCGATCCAATTACCACGGATCAAGTGCTCACCCATGGGCCAACTTTCGGTCACATTTACTTTTATTTATTTTTATTGTCAAATAATTGTTCGAGAAGGAAGAGAAGCCGGCCCAAAGAGGAAGAGGATAATTCGGCTAAGTGTGGAACATGCATGGTTGGAGACCTCCGTCAACCAAGAGGAAGCTCGCTCAACGCAAGGTCTTAGGCCGGATTCTATCGACCCTTGACTTGATTATCTAATTAATTAGATTATTTGGCCCGAGCCAAATTCCCTGATGTCCGAAGCATGATCAACCCGAGGACGCTATTTTGGACAAGCCCGCGAACCCGTGAGCCCAACGGGCCTTCATCCAAATTGACCGCGCGCACGTGAACACTCAGTCAACCAAAGACGCCTGGAGTCAACCGTTTAAATTCAGCCGCTCATATCAATATGGTTCAGATTTCTAGGTGAAGAGGAGAGCATCTGGACCCTCTTTTTCAAAAAGGCACACATCAAATTCCGTGATGTTCGAAGCTCAATCAGCCGCACGCGCACCCCTCGGTCAGCTGAATGTCTTCCCTGGTCAACCACGGCCTCCATTAAAATTCGGCCGTGCATATCCATATTGGTTCGGATTTCCAGCTGAAGAAGAGAGCATCAGGACCCTCCATTTCAAATTCGCACGCATCAAATCCATTGATGCCCGAAGCCTAGTCAAACTTCGGTCCACCAGGGTCTCTTTTCAAAATCAGCCGAACATATCTTTATTGTTTCGAAACATCAGCTGAAGGGGAGCATATTGGTCTCATCTTTGTCAACGAAGATCTCCTCCCGATTGATCCAAGACGTCCGTCCAATCCAAGGGCTTAGTTTAATTCTTTCTCATTTTTATTTTTAAGTTTATTTAAGTGTATCGGCCTTCATTGGAAAGGTAGGGAGAATTTGAATAAAAATTGTGCTTAGCACCTTCTTCCTAACAAGTCGAAGCTCTTTCCGCTGTACCCTTCTCCGGTAAGTAATATCCATCCAAGAGCGTCACCCCTTGCACGTCCGATCGTTGCGTCACATCTTAGTGCGGGCAAGGCCTACCAACCGAACACTTCGATTGCTCAAGTGTTTGAATTGTCCAGCCATCTTAAAACCAAGAAACTCTTAAGAGTCCACCCACTCCCCTGAGCTTTCACCTTCCCCCTCCATTATCCGATTTTCCTTCCATTCGGCCATTCAAGCCATTTTCCCTTTTCATCAAACCATTTCCCTAATTTCCACTTTGATCATCCACATTTCCCTCCCATTACACTTCCGCATCACAAACCCCCATTTCGCCCTAGCCCAATTTCACGTTTGCCGCTCGCATCCCCAATCTGAGCCCCGCGTGCGCGCATTCTTTTGACCACGGTGCAACGACCCTAACCGGTGGCAAATCAAGTAACCATTTCAAATTGGCCCGAGCCAATCCTGAGATTTCCGGAGATCGGTCAACCCGAGGTCGCCGATTTGAACAACCCCTGCGCGCCCATGCACAATGGCGGATCTTCTTTCAAATTAGTCGGGCGCGCACCTTTATTTAATAAACTTTGGACACCTGGAGGCTCCATTTCGAATTAGCCCAAAAGGCTCCATTTGGAAAAGGTAAGGCAAGGTAGTGGGTCGGACTAGTGTGCGCACGTGGGGCTCAGATTGTGGGTGTGTGTGGCGCACATGGAATGGCTCGGGTGAAGGAGAGATTTGGAACAGGAGATGGAAATGTAAAAGGAAATGGTGGGGAATGGTCGAAAGAAATGGCAAATGGCTTGGTGAAATAAAGGAATGGCTTGAGTGATCGACGGAAGGGTGAAATCGGACAATTGGAGGGAAGTGATAGCTCGGGAAGTAAATGGGCTCGGAAGAGCTTTTGGTTTAAGATGGTTGGACAAGTCGGACACTTGAGCAATCAAAGTGTCCAGTTTGTAGACCTTACCCACACTCGGATGTGACACACCAATTGTACGTGCAAGGGTTGACGTGCTTGTCTGGATGTGACTCACCGGAGAAGTTGACATCGGAATGAGCTTCAACTTGTTAGGAAGAAGGTACGTAGCACAATTTTATTAAAATTCTCTCTGCCTTCCAAGTGGAAGGCCGATAAACTTAAATAACAATTAAACTAAAAATGAGAAAGATTTAATCTAAGCCTTTGGATTCGGTGGACGCCTTGGATCATCCGGGACAAGTATTTGAACGAGTGTGAGCGCGGGCCTTTTCAAAATGCCGATCTAATTTGATCACGCTCCAGACAACGGAGGATCCTTTCGGGCTAATTTGAATTGGAGCCTCCAGGTGTCCGAAGTTGATTGAATGAAGGTGCGCACCCGGATATTTTGAAAGAAGATCTGCCGTTGTGCATGGGCGCACGCGGGTTGTTCAAATCGGCGACCTCAGGTTGACCGAGCTCTGAAAATCTCGGGATTGGCTTGGGCCAATTTGAAATAGTTACCCCGGTTGTCTTGGGTTGACCGAATGAAGGTGCGCGCCCGACTAATTTAAACGTAGATCCATTGTAACTCTTGAGCGCGCGCGGGCAATTCAAATGGTCGACCGAGGGTTGACCCATCTCCTGGCTTAAAGGGATGCGCGCGGGCCTTTTTGAATTGAAATATCTTGACGCTCGGTCGGTCAATTGACCAAGGGAAGATTACGCTCGGTCAATTTGAACGTAGATCCGTTGTGGCTCTCAGGCGTGCGCGGGCTCGTTCAAAATAGTGACCTCGGGTTGATTCCTCTCCGGTCATCAAGGGATTGGCGCGGGCCAATTTGAAACGGTGACTCTAGGCTTCTTTGGTTGACCGAGTGTTGACGTGCGCGGCAATTTGGATGAAGGTCCATTGGGCTAACGGGTGCGCGCGGGCTCGTCCAAAATAGCGTCCTTGGGTTGATCATGCTTCGGACATCAGGGAATTGGCTCGGGCCAATTTGAACCTTGACCTTCCCTTAACCTAATAATCTAATTAATTAGATAATCAAGTCAAAGGGTCGATAAAATCCAGCGTAAGACCATAAGTTGACCGAAGCCTTCTCTTGGGTTACCAAGGTCTCTAATAATGCGCTCCAACACTTAGCCGTATTTTTCCCATCCTTCCTCTTTGGTCTCGTCCCTTATCCTTCTCTGAACAATTATTTGCTGATAAAATAAATAAACATAAATATGACCGAAGTTGGCCCATGGGTGAACACTAGATCCGTGAGAATTGGATCGAGCGTTCTCCCATGTCGGTCACTTATTCCTTTGGGCCAAAATCCTAGAGGATTTCAGCAAGGTCGAGGGCCGACTCTCCGCTGACCGTCAGATCATGGTCGATGGGGTGGGTGTCGGGTGTGTCATGGTCGGGAGCGCCAGGCGTGTCTTGTTCGGTCACGTTGGATGTGTTCGGACACCAATCGTGCACAACCCTTGGCCGCTCTCGATCAGACTCGGGAGGGGTTGTTCTTCAAAATGAGCAGCTAAATTAGTGAAATCATGTGCGGTCATGGGGGCTAGACCGGTGATGCCGGTTGTACATCAGGCCATGGCGCAAAGAGCGCACTGTGGCTGCGGCCATGGCACGGCGCGTGTGCTGAAGGGTGTGGCCATGGAAGTGCGAGCGTGCAGGAGGGTGCAACCATTGCGCGGCTCGCGCGGCGCGATCCGAGGCTTCCAAATGCACTACCAAGCAATGTCACTAAGCCATTAGTGTGCAAACAATATTGGAATGAGCTGAAAGTTTTTTTACATGTGCCCAACGACAAATGAGGATGTTCCTCAACGTTTGGTGGGGTTTGGTAATTTCTATGATTTATCGTAATTTTTCGAATGACTGAAACTAAATAATTCACCAAAAATCGGTACATCATCCAACATTTCTCAAAATCTCTTTGGTGCCCCTTTAAAGTTGCGAAATTGGTTTGGGAAAGAAAGCTCAAAATCTTGAGTTTTTGAAAACAGTGACGCTTCGGCTACAAATAATGTGCACTGCTGCCAGTGCCAAAGTTGCTCGGATTACTCTTTAGATGGGGGTGTTGGCTTTAAAAGTGTCTTAAAGCAATCAATTTTTTTTACAATGCTTAAATTAGACTTAACCATTCATGAGAAATACCGTCTTTGAAGGGTACAATTAAAGTCTAACAATTTGTTTAAGTGCTGCAGAAATTTTAAATATATATGCAGTTTGTGTCGACCCATAGTGTCATTATGTCGACCCTTAGGAAAATCCAAAAGCTCAGCCTTCATAAATTGTGACGACCCATAGTGTTTGTGTCGACCCTTAGAAAATCCAGAAGCTCAGCCTTTCATTTATTGTGTCGACCCTTAGAGTTTTTGTGTCGACCCCTGTTCAAAACAGAGCCGAGTCATTCCAATTGCGTCGACCCACCTATAAATTTTGTGTCGACCCAAAAAGGCAGTACAACGTGCAAATGTGTCGACCCCAGAAATGACATTGTGTCGACCCTACCAAAATCCTTGTGTCGACCCTTCCTGCATTTTACATGTGGACTCTAACGTTCCCAACTCATTTTTGTGTCGACCCCATATTACTTGTGTCGACCCTAGCTTTTTCCAAAGACTAATCATTTAGATTTGTGTCGACCCCAACCAACATTTGTGTCGACCCCAGCTTTTCTAAAAGAAGGATTCTTCAAGGTTGTGTCGACCGTACAAACATTGTGTCGACGACAACAATTTCCAGAGAAGAATTTGGGTCAACCCTAACAGCAAATGTGTCATCCCAATTCAGCAGATCAGCATCAACGGTCAGAAAATTCTCAACGGCTATATTTTTTATGTGTCTACCGGCTAGTGCTTGTGTCGACCCCAACAGGATTTGTGTCGACCCAACTGGACAGATCAGCAGCAATCTATAAATAGATGAAGCGATATCATTTTAAAAGACAATTTTTCCGAGAGAAAACCACGCTGAAGTGCTGCCAAACTTATTTCTCAGACCTTTACTCTCTCAAATCCTACTACCTAAACTTGTATATCATTCTTGAGATTGAGTGAGTCTGTTTATTAAAAACCATACAAATTGTAATTTGTTCTTTGAACGATCATTGTAAAAGGGGTGACGCTCCTTCAAGAAAAGAGTCAAAAGGTTTGGTTGACACCCGTAAGTCAATCGGAGTGAAGCTCAAGGTTTGAGCAAGAAAGATCTTCGAGGTACCTTGAAGCGCGGACGTAGGCAAGGTTGGCCAAACCACGTTACCAAACCGGTGTCACTCTCTTTCTCTAAACTCTTATTTATTTGTTG
The DNA here is from genome assembly GCA_003255005.1 of Begonia fuchsioides. NCBI lineage: Eukaryota > Viridiplantae > Streptophyta > Magnoliopsida > Cucurbitales > Begoniaceae > Begonia > Begonia fuchsioides. The sequence goes on from QAOC01017216.1 coordinate 92,254, forward strand.
AAGAATTCCTCACTAGAGTTTAGAAATAACTAAACAACTCGCACGAATTTGACTTAGGAATTAAAAAGTTTAGTTAACCTAATTCACCCACCACCCCCCACCCCCCCACTTAGGTTAATCTTGATCTTACAATTGGTATTAGAGCAGGTATTTAAGTTGATTCACTTATATTTACTGTTATTTTTGGATAAATTGAATATGGCTTTTAATATGAACAACTCACACACAGAGGGTGAGTCAGTCTATTACTAGACCCCCACTATTTGATGGAAATAACTATGTATACTGGAAAACTAAGATGAGAATCTTTGTCCAAGCCATGGACTATAGCGTATGGAATATAATTTAAAAGGGTCCATACATGCCAATCAAAACTGAGAATGACATTATATAACCAAACCGAGTAGTGAATATGATGATAATGACTTAAGGAAATTAAGTCTAAATGCCAAAGCAATGAACACCTTGTACTGTGCCTTCAATGACGATGAATTCAATAAAGTACAAGGTTGTGATAATGCTCGAGAAATTTGGCGATTACTCAAGGTAACCCATGAAGGGACAAACCAAGTAAAAGCAAACAAATTAAGTATGCTTGTGCATGAATATGAATTATTTTCTATGCAAAGTGATGAATTGGTTAGTTCCATGTTTACAAGGTTTACTAACATTACTAAGGGGTTAAAAGTTCTTGGTAAAGTTTATACAGACGAAGAATGTGTTAGGAAAATTCTTCGAGTCCTACCGAACTGCCATCCAAGAGGCCAAAGACCTCAAGACTCTAAAAGTTGAGGAACTCATCGGATCTCTAATGACTCATGAGATCAAGATGAAAGAAAATGAGAAGGAAGCAATTGAGGAGAAGGAACCAACTAAGAAAAGGGACATCGCTCTTAAGGTTTCATCTAGCCAACAAGAGAAAACCAAAAACGAAAGTGAAGAGGATGATGAAGATGTCGCCCTCATTACAAGGAAATTCAAGAGGTTCCTTCAAAGAAAAAGGATGAATGGAAAGGAGTTCCCAAGAAAAGAAAAACACCCTAAGGAAGAGAAAAAAGAAGTCAAATGCTACGAGTGTGGGAAATCAGGACACTACAAGTCTGATTGTCCAAGAATCAAGAAGCATCCCAAGGCTTACAAGAAGAAAGCCATGAAAGCAACTTGGGATGACAGTGATTCATCAAGATCATCATCCGAAGACGAGGTAGCTAACATGTGCTTCATGGCCAAGGAGGATAAGGTACTTGACTCCTTTAGTGATTTAGAAAATTCTGATGAGGATAAGGATTTTTTTGATGCCTTCAATGACTTACTTAATGATTTTAATATCTTGAAATCTAAGTATAAGCAATTAAAAAAGTAGCATGTTGCACTAGTTGAGACACATGATAGTTGTAGCACCGTTGTGCATCATGAGTTGGAAACCTTAAAGAAAAAGAACCTTGACTTGAATGACATAGTTCTCAAGTTCACTAACGGTAGTAAGAAGTTGAACATGCTCTTATGAAGTCAAAGAGTGACATTTAAAAAGGCTGGCATAGGTTATGAATCACATACTAAGAAAAAGAACTATAAGAACTTCTTTGTGAAACCTAGTGCTTGCAACAAATGCAATAAAATAGGACATCAACCTTTTACTTGTCTTGTGAACTCGAAAGTTAGAAAGACAAAGATTGTTGAGAAATGGGTTCCCAAAGGAATTAATGCTAACTCTCTAGGACCCAAAATTGTTTGGGTACCTAAGAAACTTGTTTGATTTGTCGTGTAGGTGGAAGTCTCTCTTGCAAAAAATCTTTGGTACCTCGATAGTGGCTGTTCGAGGCATATGACGGGAGACCCTTCAAGATTTTCTTCCATCAAGCAAAAGAAGGGGAATGTATTTTTTGGAGGAAATCAAAAAGGGAAGATTATAGGTATTGGCAATATGGGTAATCTCTCTTCCCCTATTATTGAAAATGCCCTTTTAGTTTATGGTCTAAAGCATAATTTATTGAGCATTAGTCAACTTTGTGATAAGGGATATAGGGTAATTTTTTAATCCAATTCCTGTTTTTTAGCAGATAGCTCAAGTGGTAAAATCTTGTTCATTGGCTATCGATCTGATAGTGTTTATATTATTGATTTTGATAATGTTGCATGCTTTGATGAAAAATGTTTTAGTGCAACATCCTCTTTAGATAGTTGGGCATGGCATAGGAGATTAGGCCATTTTAGCATGAATACCCTAGCTAAGATTGCTAAGAAGAATTTAGTTAGAGGCCTGATGTGCCTTCCTTGCTGGTCGACGTACCGTCATTGGAAGAATGCGCGCACACGAGGCTCGGATGAACAACGCGTACAACAAACAGGAAAAACGGGTCGTGCGATTTGTGGAGTTGCGTTGCGGAAGCGATTTGTGGTGGAAATAATGGGGAATGATTGAATAAAAGTGGAGATGGCTTGGTGAAATATGGAGATGACTCGGTGGATCGAAATATGGTGAAAATTGGGTTTGTGAAGGAAAAGGTTGATCGCTCGGGGAATGGGATGGACTCTTGAGAGTTTTTGGACGTAAATGGATGGAGAATTCAAACACTTGAGCAATCTAAGTGTTTTTCTTGATAGACCTCGCCGGCACTCGGATATGACTCACCGGAGAAGGAATGTCGGACGGAGCTTTGACTGGTTAGGAAGAAGGTGCGATGCACAATTTTTACTAAAAATTCTCTCTATGTCATTCAAGTGTAAGTGTTACACTTAAATACTAAAAATGTAAAAGATAAAACTAAGAAAGATAAATCTAGGCCCTTGAATAACTTGAATGCCTTGGATTGCTTTGGAAGGTCTCCGGTTGACTTTAGGCTCGGTTCATGGTGATTGGCATGGTTGGTTTTGCGCCTTGACCGAAGGTGACCGTGGTTGACCGAGAGAGTACGTCGGGTGGGCGGCTCCCAAAAAAATGAAAGATTGGCTCGAGCCAAATTGGATCCGGAGCTTCTAAAGTTCCCTCGGTGGTCAACATAGCGTAGCGCATGGTCTGGTTCTTCGGTGGTCCGATGATGTCTCGAGTATGTGCGCGGCTTCTCAAAAAAGACCAAACCGGAGGTTGATCCGATATGGGATGTTGTTGGATCTTCAAGGTTTTCGTGCAAAGTTGTTGCTTGAAGATCCTCTGAAGATTTAACAGCTTGATCTCGGATTTTGTGGACTCAAATCCCTTGTGGTTCGCCCGTGGCCGTGGTTGATCGGTCATGTGCGCGCCGGGTTGAAGATCTTCAGACATCTTGAGATTTGCCCGTTCCAAATTTGAACCTTGTCCTTTCCTTGACCAAATAACCACAATACTTAGAGATTTAAGTAAAGTGGCAGATAGAATTTGGCCAAGGTCTTCAAGTGGGCCGAAAGTGGGCCGAGGCTTGACCGAGGGTCGGTCAATGTTTGGCCGAGGTGGTCCTTCGTGGGGCTTCGCCTATGGAATTTGTGTTCCTCTTCTTGGGCTGTCTTCTCTTCCTTTTCTAAGGACTTTGCTGAAGGAAATAAATAAAAACTAAGTGTGACCGAAAATAGGGCCCATGGATGAACACTCGATCCAAAGAGACTTGGACCGTGCGTTCTCCCATGTCTGTCCCTTATTCCTCGGGGCCGAAGCACTAGTTGACTTTGGTAAGGCCGACAACTGTTGCTTGGGTGGTCATCGGGTTGTGATCGTGAGGTGCCCGTTGGGCGCCGGGCGTGTCGTGGTCGCGAGCCTCGGCTGTGTCATGGCCCGGCGCGCCGGGCGTGTCTTGTTCATGGATGCTCAAACGCCAACCGAGCAAAGTCCTTGGCCGCTCATGATTTTCCTCGGACATTGTTTTCGAGGGTAAACTTCTTGCAAAATGAGCACACAAATTAGCAAAATTGGCCGTGCTCCTCGGTGCTAGTTTCGTGACGTGCCTCGGTTGCACATCAAGGCCTTTTAAAGATTTCCTTTGAGAAGGATAGGATTTGTGATGCATGTCAAATGGGGAAACAAAAAAAATCCTCATTTTCCTCTAAATCAGTTATTTCAACCTCCAAACCTCTCCAGCTTCTCCACTTAGATCTTTTCGGCCCTTCTAAAGTAGCTAGCCTAGGTGGCAAGCATTATGCTCTTGTAATTATTGATGATTTCTCATGATTTACTTTCTTAGAACTAAGGATAAGTCTTTTGAGATTTTCTCTTCCTTTATTAAGAAAGTTCAAAATGAAAAAGGTCTCTCCATTGTAGCTATCCGTAGTGATCATGGAGGGGAATTTGAAAATGAGAAATTTGAGCTTCTATGTCTTAAGCATGGGATCAATCATAATTTCTCCTCTCCTAGGACTCCTCAACAAAATGGAGTTGTTGAGAGAAAGAATAGATCTCTTCAAGAGCTTGCTAGGACAATGCTAAATGAAAACTCTCTTCCAAAGAATTTTTTGGCAGAAGCCGTAGCCTTTATTTCTCAATTGGAGCCTTTATTTCTCTTCAAAATGAAAACTCCCTTAGGAACTTATGTGCTAACGTAGCCTTTATTTCTCAAGTGGAGCCTAAGAAATTTGATGAGGCTATATTGGATGAAAATTGGATAATGGCCATGAAAGAGGAACTAAATAATTTTGAGAGAAACCAAGTATGAGAGTTAGTTCCTAGACCTAATGATCGCACTATCATTGGAACTAAATGGGTATTCAAGAATAAACTAGATGAACAGGGTATTGTCATTAGAAACAAGGCAAGATTGGTTGCAAAAGGATACAATCTTGAAGAGGGGATAAATGTTGAGCGCGCTTTTGAGGGTGGTTAGGGATCTACTGATTCAAAATTTGGACTTAATCAAGGACCAAATGGAGTTAGAGAATGGGCAAGAGAATAGGAGATGTTGGTTAGATTCGGGAAGCAGCGAACAGAAGCAGCAGAGATCATTGATTCCCAAATAACTTAGGTGGTCCTTTGTCTTGAGTCTTCCAAGGGCAGCAAGCCAGAGAGTAAAAGAATGTTTTGGGATTATGCACTTTGTCCAAAAAATTGAAGCCCACGGTCTTGGGATGCCGGAAAGACCGATGGAATGGTATAGGAAACAAAGACCGTGACCATTTGATTTCTTTTTCCAAGTGTCAATGATCTCCTTTATTTTATCCAAGGAGGAAAATTTTTCTTGGAGGAACGCCCGGGTTTGAATAAGATTTTTCATAAAGGGAGAGGCCCGGTAGCCCGGAGACCAAGTCCAGAAATCTGAGCCTTTCAAGTAAATATGATTGATCCACCTAGACCAAAGGGATTCCTTATTACCTTGAATATTCCAAATTGCTTTAGCATGGAATGCTTTGTTCCAAGAATCAAGGTCCCGAAGACCAAGCCCTCCCTCTGATTTAGGCAAGCAGATAGTGGACCAAGCGACAACCGCCTTGCCCAAAGGAAATTCCTACAAATTTGGATGACCTTTAATTTGATCACAACAGGGATATTAAAGATGGAAATCCAAAACCATTCTACTCCTTGAAAAACCGATCTAAGAAGCTCGAGACGGCCAACACAGGAAAGGGAGGAAGCACCCTAGCCAAGAACATTATCTGTTAGCTTGCGGATGAGAGGAAGGTAATGATTGGAATGGACGGTTCCTACCGAGAGAGTAATGCAGAGGTATTTGAAAGGAAAAATTCCAAGACTTAGACCAGATAATTGGAGGATGTTGTTGAGGTCGCTTGGACCTATTCCAGTAGCAAAAATGCAAGACTTAGCCGGGTTCATTTTAGGCCGGAGACCGATCCAAAATCAGCAATGCAATCAAGAAGAATTTTTATCGAGATAGGGTCACCACGGGCTAATAGCATGAGGTCATCTGCGTAGATCAAGTGAGTGATATTGAAATCCTTACAAAGAGGATGGAAGTTGAAATGAGTAAGATGAGTTCTCGATTTGATCAATCTCGGGAGGTATTCAAGGCAAATAACAAAAAGATATGGAGAAATAGGGTCTCCTTGACGAAGGTCCGTTTTTGCAATGTTCAGCTTTGTGTCCAATTGAGGAGCAAGAAGGGAAATAGTCCGGTTTGGATTCATAGTGGACCTCCTGGTTGATTATGGTTCCATTCGGGATACTGATTTTTATTTCTCTGAACAATTCCTTCAAAATATCTACTTCAATTAAGACCCTAGCATAGCCGAGACGACCAAGGGACTTGGTAAGTAGATCCGTCATCAACAGCTTACCAATCCACAATGAGATTTTACTCAACGACCTTT
>QAOC01017228.1:0-30994 GCA_003255005.1 Begonia fuchsioides
CCGCATGGTCAAGCGGTCGACACCTTCAAGTTCAGTCGACGCAATAGACGAGCGGTCGACATAGCATAACTTTCGGGAATTCATTATGTCGACATAAGTAGACTTATGTCGACATAAGTTGGAAAAGTCAGCAAAATCAGCAGAATTTTGATTGGTGGACATAAAAAGGAATATTGATTTTATTTAATAAAGGGGCTTTAAGTGGGTCTTGGCTGGCATTTTCCCCTCCCAACCACGATCTCCTTCCCCTTTTTCTCCCTAGGGTTCGTGCTCCAAATGAAAGGAGGGTGAGATTGAGATAGAGAAGAAGTTTTGTGAGGAAAAGAGTGAAAAAGTGAGTGACTTCAAGAGAAGTGAAGTGAAGAGCTTTGATGTTTCGTGGAGGCTGAAGCTCAAGGTATTTTCACATCCTTTAAAGTTCTTGTAGGTTCCATAATGATAAAAAGATGATGTTGGTTGAATTAGTAGATAAAAATGAAGGAGTTTGTGTCAAGTGTTTCGAAATTAGTTATTTACGTACAGGGTTAGGGTTTTTAGATATTCGGTCGATTATTTTTACGAATCTGAGTTTATGTCCTTCACAAGAGTTATAGTACACCTTTAGAGTAATCTATAGCCGTTGGAATCACTTGATTCGGAGTTATGTAGGAAAAGATATGGACATCGTAAGTTTGTAGATGGAAACTGGGAGAGCACCGGTCGACACATGATCGACCGGTCGAAACAAAATAACTCTCTATAAATGGTTCGGTCGACCGCATGAATAAGCAGTCGACATATTATGCTAAGTTAGGTCGACATCTATAGGTTATGTCGACCGTTTCTTGAGTTCCAGAAATGTATGGTCTATGTTTTGTCGACGTAAGTTAGCATGCTTTGGTTTTCTGAATTGGGTATCTTCTAAGAAGTTATAGTAGACTCCCTAAGGAACAATTTGACACCTTAATCATTAGGAATGGATCAATATAGAGGAAGTTATAGATGTTCAAAGTTGGAACAGAAAGTTAAGACTTTATGCGAATTCTGATCCGTATATGATTTATAGGTTTAAGCCATCGATTGGATTAAAAAGGAGACTCAAGTGGATCGACTCAACTTAGAGGCTAAGGTAAGTTAGCATTAAGATTATTTGGCCCTTAAGTGGGACTACATTGCAAAGATTAGGATGATTGTTTGATGTGTGCTGCATGTTTGTTCGCATGATATGTTTGGTGATGTATGCTTATTTTCATGTTATGTGATATGATTTAAGAGATGTTTTCATGTTCATATGGTCATGCATCATAGTTTTACAAAATGTCTACGAACTATTTTCATGCATGTTTTACAACGTAGTTGGAGGTAGCGAGATATAATTGGTGGTATGGGACGCTAATTATGTTTCGTCTCCGATGAATTAAGAACTTGAATATCAGAACAGTAAAGTAAAGTAAATGGTTATTACAGGCCTGAGCACCTCAAGTAGTAAAGTAGTGAGCTCACGATCAGTAGAAGTTGAAGTAGGTGGAGGGGGTGTTCTTGAGATCCTGTAATATTTCCAAAGAAAAAGAAAATATGAAACCTAGGAAACGTGAATGAAATGTGCATTGTTTTATCAACAACATAGCATACTCATGCATTGCATTTTATAGTTATGCTATTTACTGAGCTTTAGGCTCATAGTTTAGGCTTTGCAATGTAGGGAATATAATGGAGGAAAGTGAGCCAATGAATGATCAAGAAGTTAGAACAGAGGGGTGTCCAAATGATACCGTTTATTGAGCGATGACCGACGGGGAGTGATGTGTGACACACACAAGTTGTTTTGTAAAAATGTTTTGAATGTTTTGAGATGTAATTAAGATGTGTACCCTTATTTTCGTGTGATGGATTTTAAAGTATTTTAGAGTGAATGTATTTTGAACTATAGTCTTCCGCTGTAAGTTTACGTAATTGAATGATTATGTATTTTTGATAAAGGTGGAATTCAAATGTATTTTTTTTTTATCATTGACGGTTTCCTTGTAAACTATTTTACAAAGTAAAAGATAGTTTTCAGAAATTAAAGTAACGAGTTTTCCACCAAAGTAATGTAAGTAAGTAAGTAAGTAAGTGTAGTAACGGACCGGTTCTCGGGCTGCCCGCGAGTAAGCAAAGTAAAGTAAAGTAAAGTAAAGTAAGTAAGCAAGTGAGGTAAAGGCAGAAAGCGGCGGCACGGGAATCGGGTCGTTACAATTATGGTATCAGAGCAAAACACACACGAGTGAATAAGGGAACGTAATGGTTAGTGTACCGGGTTAAGTCGGTTTTATAGACAGCTCAATAACTGTTATCATTTGCATACTTTAATGTTATAGAAGGATTAAAGTCTAGAGGTACTTATTTTAGAGTACTAACGATGTGATTGGTAATTGAAGGACTATGAGGGGAGGAAGAAGAAATAATCCAGAGGAGGGAACTAACGAAGCTGCTATTAACCAACTGTCAGAGTTGGTTAATCGCCAATTTCAACAATTGGAGCGAATGATGAATCGAGAAGAGCAAGGAGGAAATGGACGAAATCATAATGCTGGAGAACTGAGCTGTGAGAGATTCAGGAAGATGAATCCTCCATCATTTAATGGACAGTCCATAGACCCTTTGTTGGCTGAAGAGTGGATTCGTTCTCTAGAGAAGATATTTCAATATGCTAAGATTGAGGAAGGAGAAAAAGTCAACTGTGCAACCTTCTTGCTGACTATGGATGCAAGGAATTGGTGGGATACTGTTGAGGTAACTACCAATGTGCAAGAACTAACATGGGCTCAATTCAAGAAAATTTTCTATGACAAATATTTTAGTAGAGCCGATCAGAATAAAAAGAAAATGGAGTTCATGCAACTGAAGCAGTGGGGATCAGTAGCTGAATATGTGAGAAAATTTGAAGGCCTATCAAGGTTTGCTCCACAGCTGGTGGCAATCAATGAAGATAAAGTTGAGCAGTTCGTGCAAGTATTGAAACCATAAATTTATAAAGGAATAAAGACTTGGGGATCAGAGGATGCTCAATATTCGAAGGTTGTTTCCAAGGCTCTAGACCTTGAGGAAGCAGAATCAAAGTTGGTAAAGCAACAACCGGGAACATCCCAAAGACGGTTCTTTCGAGAAGTCCAACCGCAGCCGAGTAAACAATGGCAACCAGCACGTGGGATGAAAAGGTCGAGTGAAAATTCGAACGAGCAAGGGAAAGGAAAGCAAGTAAAAAGTCTGGGGCCGATATTAGAGTGTCCTAAGTGCGATCGGAAGCATGCGGGAGAGTGTATGGCTGGATCTGGAAGCTGTTTCAGATGTAAGGAGATGGGACACATGGCGCGTGATTGTCCGAAGGCACTTCCAAACAAATCAAAACAGAAGAGGATAGCTGGTCGTGCTTTTGCAATGATCGATGCCGAGGAAGCGGACCATCCGTCCATGGTGGTAGGTACATTATTAATTGATGGAATTAGTGCCTATTCATTGATAGATTCAGGAGCTACGCATTCATTTATGTCTGAAGAGTTTTCTAAGAAGTTGAACCGGATACCTGAGGTGGCAGAGCAGTTGTATGAAGTGATGCTACCTTCAGGTGACCGTCTACTATTAGATAGAGTAATTATAGATTGTGGGGTTCAAATTAATGATTGTAAGTTGGGCGTGGAGTTTATTATACTGAAGATGAATGCGTATGAAATTATTTTATGGATGGACTGGCTATTTCGACATTTTGCAACTATAAATTGCAGAACTAGAATAGTTAGTTTCCAACCTCCTACGTCAGATGCCTTTTATTTTCAAGCAACAGGGAATAAAAAGCAATTACCGATTGTATCGGCAGTACGGGCTTGGAGACTATTAAAGGGTGGTTGTATGGGATTTCTTGCAAATATTGTGGATTGTCGTAAGAAGCGTGATCTTAAGTTGCAAGAGATTCCAGTAGTTCAAGAGTTTTCAGAAGTGTTTTTGGATGATTTACCCGGACTACCTCCTGATCGAGAAATCGAATTTGTGGTAGACGTTTACCCCGGAGCGGCACCAGTATCAAAGAATCCGTATCGAATGGCTCCAGCAGAAATGAAGGAACTGAAGGAAAATCTCTATTAGATACGATGGCTAGCATCTTCAGATTTGTGACACAGAATAAAATGTGCAATTTTAGAAAATCTATCCACCACAATAAAATTGAATCATTACCTCTCTTACTTTGAAGCAAACCTAGTACAAAATCTGTCAAAATATCTACCCATGGAGCGTTAGGGATGAGTAGCAACATGTACAAGCCATTGGGTTAGATTCTAGACTTCGTTTGTTTACATGTAACAAATTTGCTATGAATCCTTTCAACATCCCTTTTTATACGTGACCAGTAAAAGTCTCTTGGATGACACCTAAGGTTTTTGATATCCCAAAATGCCCCATAAGACCTCCTCCATGTGATTCCCTTACTAAAAGTTCTCTAATCAAACAATTAGGAATACATAATTTATCTTTTTTGAAAAGAAAACCATAATTCTTGTAGTGTTCCCCAGAATTAGTTTTCTCACAAACCTTATATAGTTCTCAAAAATAATTATCACAAGGGTATGTATCTTTTATAAACTCAAATCCAAGTAGTTTAGCTCCTAAGGAGGAAATAAGAACATACATGCAAGAAATGACATCAGCTATCACATTATCCTTACCTTTGTTGTAATAGATGACGTAGGGAAACAACTCTATAAATTACATCCATGTGGCATGTCGTTCGTTGAGCTTGTGTTTGTTTTTAAAAACTTGAGGGACTCGTGATCAGTGTGAATGATGAACTCTCGTGCCCATAGGTAATGTTGCCATGTTTCCTATGCTCTAACCAATGCGTAGAGTTCCTTGTCGTATGTGGGATAGTTGAGCGTCGCTCCTTCCAACTTCTCACTAAAATATGAAATTGGATGGTGATCTTGCATTAGAACAGCTCCAATTCCCATACCTAAAGAATTGCACTTAACTTCAAATGGTTTCTCAAAATTAGGTAAAGCCAACAATGCTGGATTTGTTAGTCTCTCCTTAATCGTTTGGAATGCCTCTTCTTGTGCTTTTGTCCACTTAAACACCACATTCTTTTTTATCACCTCGGTGAGTGGGGCAACAATAGTGCTAAAATCTTTAACAAAACGACGATAAAAACTAGCAAGTCCATGAAAGCTACGGACTTGGTTGGCATTTGTTTGCGTCGGCAAAAATTTGTCTTAATCATCAACCTGTACTCCTTGCTGACTAACAGCCAAACCGAAAAACACCACGTGATCTGTGCAAAAAGTGCACTTGTTCTTGTTAGCATATATCTTTTCTTTCCTGAACCATGAACTTCAAACCCTGAAACCCGTGAACCCTAGAACCTTAAACCATTAAACCTTAAACATTGGAACCCTTAACCCTAGAACCTTGGACCCATAGCATTGGAACCTTGAACCAAAGACCCTAGAACCCTAAACCCTGGACCCTCCTTGGAACCCTGAAACCCTGGAGCCCTGGAACCCAAAACTATAAACCCTAAACACCAAACCGTGAAACCCAAAACCCTGAACGCTAAACTTTAGACCCTAAGGACCCTTGAACTCTGAACCCCAAACTATCTACCCTTGAACCCTTGAGCCCAATAACATTTAACCCTAAAACCTGTAACCTTTAACCCTGAACCCTAGAACCTCATAATCCTTAACCCTTTACCATGGAACCTGGACGTTAAATTCCTTGAGCCCTGTAACCTATAGCCTAAACCTTGAACGTTTAATCAAGAATCCTATAACCTTGGAACCTTAAACCCTTAACCCTGAACATTGGAACCCTGAAGCACTGAAACCTATAAAGTTGAGTCCTAGAACCCTTAGGATTGAATCATGGACCCTTAAAACCCTTGAATTATGAACCTAGAACCCTGAACATTGAATTGTAAACCCTGGAACCCTGAACCGTTGAGTCATAAACCCTCAACCCTAAACCATGGAACCATGGAATCCTAAACCTTTTATCCTCGAAACCTTTAACCCTGAACCATAACCCTAAAACCTAAACCCTTAACCTTAGAACCATGAACTTTGGAACTCTAATCCTTGGAACCCTGAACACTTAATCCTAGAACCCTGGAACCCTGTAACCCTAGAATCTTACACCCTAAGCTCTAAACCGTTGAACCCTCGAACTCTTGAAATCTTAACATTTGATCACGAACCCTGAACTTTGGGCCCTAAAACCTTGAACCCTAAACATTAAACCCAAAATTCCTTGCATTGTAAAACCTAGAATTCTGAACCCAAGAACCTTAAACACTTGGACCATGAACCCTATAACCCTCGACCTTAAACCATTCAATTCTTAACCCTTGAAGATTAAATGCTGAACTGAGGACCCTAAAACCCCTTAAACCTTGAACCCTGGAACCCTTGATTGATGAGCGTTGAAACCTTAAACCAAAAACCCTTGAAAATTTAACGTTGAACTTTAAACTGTAGAACACCTCAAACCCTAAACCCTTAACTTATAACGTTGAAATCCTTGAACATTGAATGCTGTACTTTGGACCCTAGAACTCTGAAACCTAAACCCTGGACCTTAGAACCTTAGAACCTTAATCTGTGAACCGTGAACATTGGAACCCTGAAACTTGGAACCTTGAACCCTGAAACTTGGAATCCTGAAACCTTATAACAATAAAACCTTGTAACCTTTTGAACCTTGAAACCTAGAACCTAAAACCCTAAACCTTGAACCTAGGAACTCTGAACCCTAAACTCTGAACCTTGAAACCCTGAACCCTAAACCCTAAACCCAGAACCTTATACTCTAAACACTAAACCTTGAACCCTAAACCTTGAAACTTGTAACCTTGAACCTAGGAACCCTGAATCTTGAACCTTGAAACCTCAAACCTTAAACGATGACCCTGAACCTTATACTCTAAACATTGAACCTTGAACCCTAAACCCTGAACATTTTAACCATGAACCATAGAACCCTAAACCCTTGATCCCTTAAACAATGTAACCCAAGAACCTTAAACCATAATTCCTTGAACCCTGGAACCTTGAACTATGGAACCCTTAATCTACAACCGTAGCAGTGGAACCATAGACTCTTTAACCTATGAACCTTGAATCCTAGAACGCTAAACCATGAAACTCTGAACCTTGAACACTGAATCTTGAAACCACGAACCCTGTTCCATGAAACCTAAGCCCTAGAACATTGAAAAATTAACCTTGGAACCTTAAACTCTGCACCCTAGAACCCTTAACCCTGGAATCCTAAACCCTGAACCATGAACCGTAGACTTTGGAAGCCTTGAATCCAGAACCCCGAACACTAAAAATTGACCTTGAGCGTGCTTGAACCCTTTAACCTTTGAACCTTGGAATCCTAGAACCCTAAACCCCTAATTACTAGAACCTTTGATCCTTAAACTATGCATCCCTCAACCTTTGAGTTATGAACCCTAAACCTTAAACCTAAGAACTCTCAACCTTGGAATCCTAAACCCAGAACCGTGAACCCCTTGTTCTAAAAGAATCCTGAATACTTGACACTTAACCCTCATCTTCGAACACTGAAACCCTTGAATTTAGAACATAGAACCCTGAGACCTTAAAATTTGAACCTTGGAACTCTAAACTTTTAACCCTGAACCCTAGAACCTAAAAATCGTAGAACACTAGACCCTGTAACCTTGAAACCTAAAACCTTAAACCATAAACCCTTGAACCCTAAACCTTGGAACATTGGAACCTTAAACCTTGAACTCTGGAACCCTGAACCCTAATTCTTTGAATTCTATGCCCTGGAACTTGAAATCCTAAACCCTGAACCTAGACCCTAGAACCATTGAATCATTAGCCTTGAACCTTTAACCCTTGAACTATGAGCCTGAACTTTGGACCCTCAAACCCTTTGAACCCTGATTCCTAGAACCCATGAATTATTAGCCTTGGACCCTTAAACCCTAAACCCTTGAACCCTGAATGCTAATTGTTGGACCCTTGAACCTTGAACTTCAAAGGCTAAAACCCTTGAATAGTAGAACCCTAAACCCTGGAACTCTTAACCCTGAACCGTAGAATCGTAGAATAAAAACCTTGGAACACTGGAACTGACATGATATGGGCGACCCAAAAATTATCATGTTACAAATTTTTATCTAATGTGTTTGCTAAAATTGTAGCTTCCTATTTCTTTGGAGTTTCAACAACCTTCAACGTCCAAGATATATCACCTTATGTTGCTGATGAAGAGGAGGATAAGGAGGAGGAAGAGTTACAACTTGATTTGAGGGCAAATCCTCAAATACCCCGGGAGGATGACATGCCCCGAAATACCTCACCCTTAACAAAACATCACAGAGCCATTACCCGAGCCCGAGCTCGGGAATTTTCTAACACGTGTGCTCTTTTTGTAGGGAAGCTTATGCAAGGATTTAGCATTGTGGAACCAACTCTAATGGACCAAGAGAGGCCCAAGCACTCCGTGAATTACATAGAGAAGCCGGCGGACGTTGTTAATATCCCGAACCCGAGTTGGACCTTCCAAGGGACTTGTGAGGAGGATTATAAGGAGACCAGCCCAATGGGAAGCAAGCCCAAGACCAATTGAAGTGGCAGAGGGAGACTTTTTACTTTAAGTTTTTGTGTGTTTCTTTTTGTGCACAAACTTTAACGTTGGTTTTTTATTCCTTTTCATGAGAGTCTTTTGACTCCCTTAGGGTATCATCTTAGGAGTGAACGACCTATTAATTAGGCTGCATTTTGGTGGCTCTAGGGTGGCTCACGCAGGTAGGGATGCTGGCTTAGAATTGTCCCAAAACAGTTTGGTCAAGGGGTCACTTTTCCCTCCCTTTTTGTGTGTGGTCAAATTGGGTAAGCTTCCATGAGCCATCCGATTTGAGTCCTTTTCCCATGCAGCTTTGTGCATGTTTTAAGCTCAACTCCCTGAGCATTGTAAGGGGTCTTTGGTTAATTTGAAAAACTTTGCTTTGCATTGTCAATTTTCTTGTCGACCTTTCGATCCCAAGACTCGGCTTCCCGGTGGACTTTCGGCAACCGAGAGCAACTCCGGAGTTGGTAATCTTTTCGAGCTAGGAGGACCTATCCTTACTACATATCTCCAGCCACACTCGTGGTCTTGAGGGTGAGTGTGTAGGTGATTAGCTCTTCCTTCCATTCTTCATCTCGAAAGCCCATATTTTCCGAATCTACCCGCACATACCATTTTTCCGGCTACCTTCTGTCCATTTTGACTCCCGTCTCCATATCTTCCATTATACTTGTGAGACTTCTTTCATATTTTGAGGTAACCTTTTAACTCTCTCTATCTACGCGTCCACAAAATTTCAGGCCAAGTTCCCTCTATTTTCTGCTTATCCGGATTTCCACCCTTCTCCACCCGAATCTAGAAAGTGTTCGCTTTCTCATTCAATTTTCGTGTGAGGAACCCTCAACCATAGTCCAAAAACCTTAGAACCTTCAAACCCTAAATCCAATACCCTTAAACCCTAAACCCTGGAACCTTGAACCCTAGAACTCTGAACCCTTAACCATGGATCCCTAAACTAAGAAACCTGAAACCTTGAACCCTAGAACCCTAGAACCTTGAACCTTGGAAGCCTAAACACTAAACCATGAACCCTTGAACCATGGAAACTTGAAACTTGAACATTGGAACCTTGAACCCTAAACCTCGAAACCCTAGAACCCTAGAACCTGGAACCCTGAACCCATGAATCATAAACTCTAGACAATGGAACCGTGGAACCCTTGAACCATTATGCCTAAGCCTTGAACTATAAACCCTTAAACCCTAAAGTTCAAACACAGAAACATGAACCTTAGACCTCAAAATCTTAACCCTGAACCCTAAACCCTTGAAGCCTTGAAACCTGGAATGCTTAACCATAGCACCCTGAACCCTTAACCCTAGATCCTTGAAACCCTGGAACTCTGAACCCTAGAATTCTAAATGCTAAACCATGAACCATGAAACCTTAGAACCTTGAATCCTTAAACCTTAAAAACTTGACCTTGAACTTAAACTTTAGACCCTAGAACCTTTCAAACTAGAACAACGAACCCTAAGAGCCTCAAACCCTGAACCTTGGTATCATGAACTCTGAACCTAGGAACCCTAGACGCAAAACCTTAGAACCATAGAAATCATGAACCCTAGACACTAGAACCTCAAGCCCTTGACTCTGGAACTCTAGAACCTTGGAATCCTGAACCTTGGAACCTTGGAACCCTAATTCCAAGACCCTAAAATTGTATACCCTAAACCCTCAAACCCTAAACCCTAAAACCCTTGAACCCTAAGCCCAGAATCGTTAAACCCTAAAACCATGGACCCTCGATTCCTGAACCTTAAACCTTGGAATCTGAACCTTCGAGGCCTAAACCCTAAACCTTAAACGTTGAACACTTGAACCCATAACTCTAGACCTTGGAACCTTGGAACCCTGGAACCCTTAAACCATGAAAACTGGACTTTGAACTCTTAATCTTAAACCCTTGAACCCTAACCTTAAAGCCCTGAACCTTGAAACCTTGAACCTTGAACCCTAAATCCTTGAACCCTGAAATCCTGAACCTTAGAACCATGAACCCTAGAACCCTAGAACCCTAAAAACCTAGAACCCTAAGGATTGAAACCTGGAACCCTAGAACCCTTGAACCTTGATCCCTAGAATCATTAATTCTGAACCCTGAACTGTCAAACACTGGAACCTTAAACCCTTGAACCCCGAAAACTTGACCTTGAATCCTGAACTTTGGACTCTAGAACCCTTTGAACCAAGAACATCGAACCCTAAAACCCTTGAACCATAAATCCCTCAACCTTAAAACCTTGAACTTTAGAATATTGAACCTTGAACCCTAAACCCCAAACCCCAAACCATGAAATACTCAACGCTAAACTTTGGACCCTGGAATTCCTTGAGCTCTAAACACTAAACCCTTAACCTTGGAACCCTTGAGCACTATAACCTTTAACACTGAAACCTAAAACCTATAACCCTGAACCTTGGAACCCAAAACCCTTAACCCTTTAACATGAAACCTAGACCATGGAACCCTAAAACCTTATAACCTATAACCTTCATCTTAAACCCTTGACCTTGAACATTGAGCCTTGTAACCTTGAACCCTAAACCCTTGAACCCTGAACCCTGAAACTTATAACACCTGAACCTTGAACCCTAAATCCTGGAACCCTTAACCCTGGAACCCTTGAGCCATATAACTTTTTACCCACAATATTGGAACCCCAAAACCCTTGACAATTTTCCCTAGAACTTGTACCTGAAATCCTAGAACGCTGTAACATATAATCTAGAACCTTGAACCCAAGAACCACGAACCCATTGAACCCTAAACCTTGAACCTTGAACCATAGAACCTAAGAGCACTGAAAAATTGAACCATTAATCATAGAACCCTTAACCATGAACCTAGAACACTTATCCTTGAACTGCAAACCCTGGAACTGTGAACCTTGGAACCTTAAACACTAAACTCTCAACCATGGAACCCTAGCACCCTAGAACCTTGTAACCTTAGAACCTTGAACCTTGAAACCCTAAACACTAAACTCTTAACCTTAAAAACATGAACTTTGGAACCCTAAACTTTGGAACCTTGACCCTGAACCCTAAAACCCGTTACCCTTAACTATGAACCCATGAACACTGAAACTTGCACCTTGAAACCATAAAAACCTAAACGCTGAACTTTGAACCTTGAACCATAGAACATGAATCCTGAACCCAAAAACCTAGGAGCACCGGAACCTTAAACCTATAATATCTGAACCTTAAAACTATAATCTTGGAAACTTGAACCCTTATACTCTAAACACTTAAAATTTAATCCTTGAACCTTGAACCCTGAACCTTGAACCTTAATCATTGAACCTTGAACCCTGAACGTTTGAACTCTAAACCATTGAACCCTGAACCCTTAAACCTTGAACATTGAAACCCTAAACCCTAAACCATAGCTTGTGAAACTTGAAACCTGAACCCTTGAACCCTAAACCCTTTAACCCTAAGTCATGGAACCCTCACTCCTGAACTTTAAACCCTGAACTCTAAACCCTTGAGCCCTAGAGCCCTTAACTATAATTACTTAAACCCTAGAACCTTAAACTTTGCAACCTTTAATCTTGAATCCTTGTCGTAGAGCCATAGACTCTAGAACCATAGAACCCTAAATCCTAGAACCATGAACTCTAAACTCTGAATGCTTCAACAGAAAACCATTGAACCATGAACCCTAAGCACTACATCTTTAGAACCTTAGAATATTTAAAAAATTAACCTTGGAACACTGAACTCTAAACCAAGAACCATGAACTCTAGAACTTTGGAAGCCTTGAATCATAAACCCTCAACCCTTATACCCTGAACTGTAACGACCCTCGTTTATTTTAAGAATTTTGTGATTTTAAGACGAAAGTGTTTAAGATTTTTCTTTATGAATGTTGGTTACGATTATGAGTAATTAGAATAAGAATACTTTGTTTGGGGTGTATCACACCGTACACCGCCCCAAGTGTTTGGGTTTGATTGGTGTTTATTTGAAATCCATTGTTTGATGGTTGCTAGTGAAGTAATGAAGTAAGTTGGGTTAAATATACTAAAAGACTACCTTCATGTAAGATCTGGTCGACCCTAGGATTTAGGAGGGGTCGACACAAATGTGTACTTTAAGTCGACCCCAGGATTTAAGAGGGGTCGACACAAATGTGTACTTTAGGTCGACCCAGGATTTAAGAGGGGTCGACACAAGTCACTCTTGAGAACTTTCGGTCGACCCCAGGACCAAGCGGTAGACACAAGTCGTTCTCGAGAAACACATTGGGTCGACACAATTGGACAAGCGGTCGACACATTCATACATGCCTTTGAAAAGTCAGCCAAAACGTGGAGAAATCCGATCGGTGGATGTAAAGGAAAGGCTGATATTGTTTAATTAAGAGATAAAAAGGCATGGTCTGCCATTTCCCTACCAACACGACCTCTTCTCCCTATCTATTTACTCAGAGTTATCTTGTCTGATAAGGGAGAGGGAGATTGAGAAAGAAAAAAAGTTATGTGAGACAAAGTATAGAAAAAAGAGAGATATCTTAGAGGAGAGGAGGAAAACTCTGAAGTTTTCGTGAATCTAAGGTTCAAGGTAATATTTTCTATCCTCTTAAGTTCTTCTAATTTCAAAATGAATGATATGATGGTAGTATTTGAATTGGGGGATATAAACGAGTGATTTCATGCTAAGAGATATGAAAAGAGTTAAGTATGAACAAAGTTAGAGTTTTGGATATTCGGTAAATATGTGTTACAAATTGGAGTTAATGTCCTTCATAAGAGTTAACGTAGGCTCTTAGAGTAATTCATAGCTGTTAAAATCACTCAATTCGGAGCTATGTAGAAAACGTTATGGACATCGCAATTTAGTGTACAAGAACTGGGGGAAGTTTGGGTCGACCCCTTGTAGTTTGGGTCGACCGAAACTCAATTTCAGAAACGCGACGTCCCTGTTTGTCAACATGGGTCGACCCCTCACAGTTTGGGTCAACCCAAACAGGGGTTTAAATAGTGAATGCCCTTTGTTTTATCTGTGTAAGTCGACATGCTTTGGTTGTCTTAATTGGGTGTCTTCTAAGAAGTTATAGTAGACTTCTTAAGGAACAATTTGACACATTAATCATTAGAAATGAATCAATATAGAGGAAGTTATAGATGTTCAAAGTTGGAACATAAAGTTAAGACTTTATGCGAATTCTGATCCGTATATGATTTATAGGTTTAAGCCATCGATTGGATTAAAAAGGAGACTCAAGTGGATCGACTCAACTTAGAGGCTAAGGTAAGTTAGCATTAAGATTATTTGCCCCTTAAGTGGGACTACATTGCAAAGATTAGGATGTATGCTTGATGTGTATTGTATGATTGTTTGCATGACATGTTTGGTGATAATTGCTTATTTTCATGTTATGTAATGTGCTTTAAGTGATGTTTTCATAGTCACATGGTCATGCATCATAGTTTTACAAAATGTCTACGAACTATTTTCATGCATTGTTTTACAACGTAGTTGGAGGTAAACGAGGTATGATTGGTGGTATGGGACGCCAATTATGTTTCGTCTCCGATGAATTAAGAACTTGAATATAAGAATAGTAAAGTAAAGTAAATGGTTATTACAGGCCTGAGCACTCCAAGTAGTAATGTAGTGAGGTCACGATCAGTAGAAGTTGAAGTAGGTGGAGGGGGTGTTCTTAAAATCCTGTAATATTTCCAAAGATAAAGAAAATATGAAACCTAAGAAACGTGAATGAAATTGTGCATGGTTTTAACGACATAGCATACTCATGCATTGCATTTTTAGTTATGTTTCTTACTGAGCTTTAGGCTCATAGTTTAGGCTTTGCAATGTAGGGAATATAACGGAGGAAAGTGAGCCAATGACTGATCAAGAAGTTAGAGTAGAAGGTTGTTCAAATGATATAGTTTATTGAGCAACGACCAACAGGGAGTGATGTATGACACACACAGATATTTTATAAAAATGTTTTGAATGTTTTGAATATTTTGAAGATGTAATTAAATGTATACCCTTATTTTCGTGTGATGGATTTCAAAGCTTTTGAAATGAATGTATTTTAAGTTGAACTGTTTTCTTCCGCTGCAAGTTAAATAGAAAATGTTTATGCAAGTTTTATGAAGGTGGAACTGAAATCGTTTGTTTACAAGAATGTATGTTTTTCAAGTGGACGGTTTTTCTTTTAAACTATATTACAAGCTAAAGATAGTTTTTCAGAAATTTTTAAAGTAATGAGTGTTCCACCTAAGTAAGTAAGTAAGTAAGTAAGAATGTAGTAACGGACCGGTTCTCGGGTTGCCTACAGGTAAGCAAAGCAAAGTAAAGTAAAGTAAAGTAAAGTAAGTAAGTAAGTGAGGCAAAGCAGAAAGTGGCGTCTCTTGAATCGGGTCGTTACATGAACACTTACCTTGAATCCTGAACTTCAAACCCAGCAACCCTAAACCACTAGATGGTAGAACCGTGAACCCCAAATCTTTAAACACTTAACCCTAGAACCCTAAATTCTAAACTTTGAACCCTAAACCATTAACCCTAAAAACGTGAACCCTAAACTTTGGAATCCTAGAACCTTCAACTTTAGAACCCTAGAACCTTGAACCTTGGAACCCTTAAACCTTGATTCCTAAATCTCAAAATCCTAAACCCTGAATCGTGGACCTTAGAACCATTGAATCATGAGCCTTGAACCCTTGAACCTTAAACGCTAAGCTTTGGACCCTCAAATCCCTTGAACCCTGAACCCTCTAACACTAGAACCTTAAATTTGAACTCTGGAACCCTTAGTCTTTGGCGTTAGAAACTTGGAACCCTTGAATCGTGAACCCATAACCCAGAACCTTCAACTGTAAACCCTGGAACCCTGAAACTTTGAACCTTAAATCTAGAAGCCTGAACCATGAAACCCTAGACCTTAGAACCTTGTACCCTAGAGTCCTGTACCCTCAAACCTTGAATCTTGAAACCCAAAACCAAAACGCTTAACCTTTGAGCCATGAACCTTTGAACCGTAAAACCTTGGAACCTTGAACCCTGCATCCTTAGCCATCGAACCCTCAAACCCTAGAATCATTACACAGTGAATTCCAAACCGTAGAACCCTTAAACCCTAAACCTAAAACCCTTAACTCTTGACTCTTAACCCTTGAAAACTGAACTGTGAACGCTGAAACCATAGAGCCCTAAACTTTGAAATCCAAACCCTAAACCGTAAACAATGAAACCTAGGAACAATGTAAAATTTGAAACTTGAACCCTTAATCCCTGAACCCTAAATCCTGAATCTTTAAACCCCGAACACTTATACCCTGAACCCTGGAGCCTTGAACCCTTAACTCTAAACTCTAGAACCCTAAAACATGGAAATCCTCAACCTTGAACCCTATCCCTAAACCCTTAAACCGTGGAACCTTGAATTGTAGAACCCTAAATCACAAAATGTAGAACCCTGAAAGCTTGACCCCTAGAACCCTAAACCCTAAATCCATCAACAATAAACCTTGAAACCATGAACCATGAAGCCTTAATCACGGAACCCTCAAACCCCAAACCCTTAACCCTAGAACCTTGAACCCTCAACCCTTAACCATTATGATGTGCCATGAGAATGATGGTTGGGTCGGTTAAGGAGAAATGGAGAAAGAAGAGATTGGGAAGATGGGGTTAGGTTTGCTCGGTGAAGGAAAAATAGGGTAAACTTGTTCCGGCCAGATCTTTGGTGGTATACGGGGTAAGAAGCTAAAATGTGGAGGGAAGGTAGATGGAGGTGAGACGGGTTTATGGGCCATAAATCACGGTAAAAGGATGAGGAAATCGGAAAATGTGCAGAAAATGGCTAGAGTGCTCGAAAAGGAGCTCTAAGAAAAGGAAGATCGGAAAGGTTATAAAATTGAGGGATAATCCCGAATGGAGGAGAAGCGTTGGGGTTCACACCCATACCTTGGATTCCACTAGAACGTGGTTGAAGGAGTGTGATATGGCCTAGCTACAAGCTTGAGAGGTAGCCAAAACCGGAGTGGAGCTCTCGGGGGTTGCCGAATATGACTCACCGGAAAACCTGAGTCTTGGAGGAGGAGAAACCACCAAAGGAAATGAGATGCAAAATGCAACCTTTGATTTCAAATTTCACTACCTACAAATGGGTTCAAAGTAATCTTAAAATCACCCCCAAATTTGTGAGGGTGGGCTCCCAAAAGATTCAAAAACAACCTTACCCGAAATGACAAAACAAGGAAGAAAACTACTAGGTGGTCCACCTAGAAGTTACCCAAAAAGGAGGCACCAAGGCTGACCGTGGTCCCCCCCTTCAAAACTCCCCATTTGAAGCTCAAAAGAGGGTTTTCACGTGACTAACCCTTCAGCAAATAAAACCCTAACTCTAAACCAATACAATCCACTCTTCACACGGTAATGTTCAACTGAAAATGATCAAAACACTAAGTGACACAACAAAATGAGTCTTCATCCCTCCATGTGAACTTGGACTAATGAAGTACCCGAGTGAAATAGGCTTGGACTTCCATTCTCCAAATCTTGGATGGACCATGCAATGATCGGACCCTCGGCTAGGTGTATGTTGTCTTGGGCCACCTCCACCTCTCTTTCTCCACCTCGCTCCTCGGGTGTTGTGGAAAATTCCCAAGTGAGGAGATATTTGGGCTGTTCTTGACCATCCAAAGTTGGCTCTGATGTGCCACGAGACTCGGGCCCATCGGACCGAGAGTTTTTAACTAACTTGGTTGTTCGTTTTGTAGGGAACATAATCAAGGAGACACCCTCGGAGTTAGATCAAGACCGGCCGAGAACGTGCATCATGTGGCACCCCGAGTCGCACACCGGAGATCGCGCCAAGGTCGCCCACATCGGGCCGACCGCGGCGAACGACAACACAGACCGCGCCCAGACAGCGCCCCACGGGCCAGCCGACACGGCCCATGCCGAGTCCCATTAAGGGGCTCAGTCCCCTTCAATAAGTGGCCGAGCGCCACATTTCCTTTCAGCAATTAGAGACTTAGAAGAGTAAGAAGAGCAAGCCCAAGTCACGAAAAGACGAAGTTTAAGGCCCGTGATCCGACATGGCCGAAGCCCAAGCAACATGGAAGAAGCCCACGAACAATTAGCATTTTCAGCCGTGTCAAAATCTTCTGGAAGGAGCCATATAGCGGGAAAATATCAACTAGAGAGATAAGGGGAGATTCGCACACGGAAAATCCCATGAGACTCGGAAATCCCGAACACATCGGGAAAATCCCGAGAATCACGGGATTTCCTTCTAGCGCGCCCGGCCGCGCCCGCTTTAGCACCCGGCAGCGCACACTAGCGCACCCGACAACGCCCACCCGCGCGCGCACCCGACCGCGCCATCTACGACGCTGACGCACTCCTTGCGCATCAGGATCCATCTGTTTACCGACAACGATGACGCGCGCGCCCGAGCACCCGACTACGATAATGCGCGCGCCCGAGCACCCGGACCCGACTACAACCAATGGAACGCAATCCCGCAAATCTCGCGCCACATCACTCATCCGCGCCTTCACGATCCTTCACCGATCCGCGCCTTCACGATCCTAGACGTCCAACTTGATCGATGGCTTACGATTCTTACTTAGTATTTTCCTTTTATGTTTTTTTCTATTTAAGAGGCACTTAGCCTCTATTGAACTTAGTGAATTTTTATCAATACAAAGTGCTCAACGCCTTTTTGATAATTCCCTCAAATCGCCAATCCTTCTCCGGTGTGTCACATCCGGCCAAGTCTCGGCAACCCTCGTCCGTGAACGGTGCGTTATATCCAAACACAAACTAGGTCTACCTTTCTAAACACTTAGATTGCTCAAGTGTTTAGATCGACCGCCTCATATCCTCCTAAATTCCATCCCGTTTTCCCGAGCCATCAATCTCCACCACCACCGATTCTGGTACATCCACTACCCTCCGAACCACCGTCGTTTTTATCCGAGCCATTCCATTATTCTCACCTTCAAACCACCTTATTTCCACCCCATTACACTTCCGCAACCTAACTCCAGAAATCGCCCGACCATATTTTCCGACCGCCGTATGCGTTGCCTCCTCCGGTCACGCGCACGCTCATCTTCCGACCACGGTGCGCCGCTCATCGATTGACGGCACATCAGGCTCCACCAATAACGTTCCTTGCATAAATAACCCTACAAAATGAGAAAACAAGTTAGCAAATTTCTTGGCTCAGGCTCGAGTTATGGGCCCTTGGGATGTTTTCTTGGTTTTGGTGTCCGATTGTATATCACCTTAACCATAAAAGTTGGAACACTTAACCTTCAAATCCAGAACTTGGAACTCTTGAATCCTGAACCATGAACCCTGAAACTTGGAACCCTAAACCTTTGAACCTTCAATCCTAGAACACTTCAACTCTTAACTGTTGAACATTGAACACTAAACTTTGGACCCTAGAACCCTAACCATGGAACCCTTGAATCATGAGCCTTGAACACTTGAACCCTTGAACCTTGATCCCATAAACCCCCGAATGCTAAACTTTGGACCTTAGAACCCTATTGAAGTTCGAATGTTGAAACCCTTGAACATTGAACGCTTAACTTTGAAGCCTCGAACCCCCTCCAATACTAAACATTGTACCTTGAAACCCTGAACCTTGGAACCTTGAACCTTGAACTAATCCTAAAACTTGGAATCTTTTACCCTGAACCTTGTAACCTTGAACCATTAACCCTGAACCTTTAACCTTGGAAGCTTAAACCATGAACCTGGAACCCGAAAACCGTGTAACCTTGGACTGAACCCTAAGCCCTAAAACATTAAAACCCGCGAACCTTGAAAAACTAACCTTAAAACCCTAAACCTTGGAAACCTCATCTTTGGACTCATGAACCCTAAACCATAAACCCTAGAACTCTAGAAGCCTTGAATCCCGAACATGAACCCTTGAACCCTAAACACTTGATCCTTAGCCCTTAACGTCGAACCTTAAAACCATTGAACCTTAGAACCTAGAACCAATAACCTTGTAACTCTGAACCTTGTAACCCTAAACCCCAACCCTGTAAACCTAGACCTTGAACCTTCAAACCCTAGCACATTGGACCTTGTAACCCTAAACACTGGAACCTTTAAACCTTATCTTGAACCCTAGAATACTAAAACCCTAAACCCCCCAGCAATCTCAAACCCTAAACTTTGAACCCTGGAACCATTGAATCATGAGCGTTGAACCCTTGTACCTTGAACGCTAAGCATTAGACCCTCAAACCCCTTTAGCCCTGAATCCTTAGACCATTAATGCTTGAACCCTGAACACTTAATTTTGGAACCTAGAACCCCTTTAACTCTCAACTTGAAAAACCGAAAACCATGAACACTAGAACCGAATTACCGTACTCATCTAAGGTAACTAAAGCATTCGAAGTAGAAGAAGCCGAGGTTCAATATCAACAACATCGAGAGAATGTTCAGAAATTTTACACTAAAGGGCAGTCATCTAGAGATATGAGATGGCAGACTCCAACGAAAGGTCAAAGACAAGGAGAAGAATTACAAAACAAAGGCAGTGAAAATAAAATTAAGAAGTCTTCTCAACCCAACAATGCCCAAAATGTAAAAGGCTACATTCAGAAGAATGCTTGAAAGGCACTGGACAATGTTATAACTGCAAGCAACCAGGGAACATCTCCAAGTTTTGCCCGATGCTGGAAAAAGAGAAATCAAAGGTGACACCGCGTGATTTTGCAATGATAGAGCCAGAAGAGGCAAATGAATCTGCAGTGGTGTCAGGTACCATTTATATTATGGATATACCTGATTATACCTTGATTGATTCAGGTGCAACTCATTCGTTTATCTCACTTGAGTTTATATGTATGCTTAATTGCTACCCTCAAGAAGTAGAGTACGAGTATGATGTGATGCTACCTTCGGGTGGCATTTACATTTAAATCATGTGTTACGAGAGTGAATATTTAAGATAGATGATATGATACTATATGTTGATTTCATAATCATGAAAATGAAGTGTTATGATGCAATTCTGGGAATGGACTGGTTGCATCGACATTATGCAACAATTAATTATAGGACCAGTATTGTTTATTTTTATCCTCCGGGTGCAGAAATTTGTTCTTTTCAAGTAGTTAAGTGTGCAAAGAAAATGCCAATTATATCAGCTATTAATGCTCAATAATTACTGAAAAGCGGGTGTGAAGGATTCTTTGCTAGTATTATTGATACTAGAAAACAACCAAGTATCCAACCGAAGAAAATCCCGGTAGTGCAAAATTTTACAGAAGTTTTTATAGATGATCTTCCTGGTTTGCCACTCAACTAGGAGATTGAATTTGTAATTGATGTATACACTAGAGCAGAACCGGTATCTAAACCCGTATAGGATGGCCCTAGCTAAATTGAAGGAGCTAAAAAGTCAATTGGAAGAATTGGTGAGGAAAGGGTTCATTTAGCCAAGCTTTTCACCTTGGGGAGCTCCAATATTATTTGTAAAGAAGAAAGATGGAACAATGAGAATGTGCATCGATTACAGAGAGTTAAATAATTTGACGGTAAAGAATAAGTATCCTTTACCACAAATAGATGATTTATTTGATTAACTCATTGGTGCACGAGTTTTCTCAAAGATAGACTTACGTTCGGGTTATTATCATCTTAAAGTGAAGTCTGAAGATATTCCAAAGCAGCATTTCATACGAGGTATGGACATTATGAGTTTTTGGTTATGTCCTTTGGATTAAAAAATGCGCCTGCAACATTTATGGACTTAATAAATAGAGTGTTTCGAGAATATTTAGATAGCTTTGTAATCATCTTTGTCGATGATATCCTTATTTATTCTAGAAGCAAAGAAGAACATGAGAAGCATTTGGAGATTGTTTTAGATAAATTGAGGCAACACAAGTTATATGCAAAATTTTCCAAATGCGAATTTTGGCTAGATCGTGTGAATTTTCTCCTCCATGTTATCAATGAAGATGGTATATCTGGGAACCAGCAAAGATTCAAACAATCAAAGATTGGCCTTAGCCAAGGAATGCGGGAGATGTAAGGATTTTTCTTGGACTTGTAGGCTATTATCAAAAATTCATTGAAGGATTTTCAAAAATTGCTATGCCTTTAACTCGATTAACCAAGAAGAACATGAAACTCTGGTGGTCAGTTGATTGTGAACAAAGTTTTCAGGTATTAAAAGATAAACTGATCACAGCCCAAGTATTAAAACTTCCAAATGAAAATGGACGTTTTAGTATTTACTGTGATGCATCAAAGATAGGCCTTAGATGTGTACTTATGCAAGAGGGAAAGGTGATTCCATATGCATCAAGGCAACTGAAAGAATATGAGAAAAACTACCCAACACATGATTTAGAGCTTGCTGCTGTTGTTTTTGCTCTCAAGATATGGAGACACTATCTATATGGAAATTCATGTGAAGTATATTCCGACCATAAAAGTTTGAAGTACATTTTTACACAGAAAGAGGTTAATATGCGACAACGGAGATAGTTGGAATTTTTCAAGGATTATGACTTTGAAATTAAGTACCTTCCAAAAAAAGCCAACGTTCTTGCCGATGCATTAAGTAGAACAACAGGCTTTAAGTAACCAACATTATCGGCTTTATCGGTTGCATTATAATCGGAGATCCAAAAATTAAATCTGTCGCTTATAACGGAAGTGACTAGTAAGATGACTGCATTAACGGTTAGACCTACACTTTTAGATGAGATCAAAGAGGCGCAATTAAGAGATCCAACGTGTTTGGATGATAAGTCAAAAAGGGATCTTGATGAATCTTCTGAATTTCATTGTTCAGAAGATGGTATTTTAAAATTCAAAAACCGATGGTATGCACATTCATCTACGTTCTCAAAACATTCTGGAACTACAAAAATGTATCGAGACTTGAAGTTACCCTTTTGGTGGCCAAATATGAAAGAGGACATTGCAAATTATGTTAAATTATGTCTAATTTGCCAACAAGTAAAGGCAGAACACCAACGTCTAGCAGGAACTCTCCAACCCTTGCCTATCCCAGAATGGAAGTGGGAACATATTTCAATGGATTTTTTTTTGGATTACCAAGAACTACAAAAGGACATGATGGCATATGGGTAATCATAGATTGCCTAGCAAAATCTGCTATTTTTCTACCAGTAAAGATGACGTTCTCACTACATCAATATGCTGAACTCTACATACAAGAGATAGTAAAATTGCATGGAGTACCGATATCTATTGTGTCATATCGAGATTCAAGATTTATATCACAGTTTTGGAGAAGTTTACACAAAGCAATGGGCACAAAGTTGAATTGTAGTACCGCATCCCATCCTCAAACCGATGGGCAAATAGAGAGGACAATCCAAACATTGGAAGATATGTTAAGATCATGTGTACTTTAGTTTAATACTACATGGAGCAAGATGCTGCCATTAGTAGAACTCTCTTACAACAACAGTTATCAAGCTACTATTGATATGGCACCCTATGAAGCTCTATATGGTCAAAAGTGTTGATCTCCCTTGTGTTGGGATGAAGTGGGAGAAGTCAAGATACTAGGCCCTGAAATCATTCAACAACACTGGATCAAGTGAAGATAATCAGAGACAAAATAAAGATAGCCTAGAGCCGACAAAAGAGTTATGCCGATCAATGAAGATTTGCAAGAAAGGGCAAGCTTAGGCCAAGATTTACTGGCCCTTTTCTTATTAAGAAGAAAGTTGGAGGAAGGGCATATGAACTAAATTTACCTATATCAATGGTCGGAGTGCATAATGTGTTTCATGTATCTATGTTAAGGAAGTGCTTAAGAGATCCATCTCAAGTGGTGCAACAAGAAGATATCAAAATTTGACCAACATTGGAGTATACAGAGCAACCAGTTTGCATTCTCGATTACTTGACGAAGGAACTTTGAAATAAAAAGATTCCTTTAGTTAAAGTTCTTTGGAGTAATCACCATTTTTGATGTTTGAAATTTTGAGGACAAAATTTTTGTAAGGAGGGTAGAATGTATTACCAGTGTACAAACTAAGTATTTTAAAGCTATCAAATGGTTCAACTAGAAATATTTTTGAAGTGATACATACTGAATTAGAAGTAAGAAAAGAAGGTGAATTGGAGTATGACACATGTCACTATAGGATTAATATCAAATCATGGTTAAGACATAATTAGTGAAAATATGAGATCATTAGGGTTTACTAATCATGATTAATTAAGTTAACCTAGAGGACTAGCTTAGAACTAATGTGAATTAATTAGTTAAGCTAAGCATGATTGAAATAATGATAATAGAGGTATTTTAGCAACTAATAGAGCATGTTATGGTAAAATGGTAAAAATAAATGGATAAATTTGGCAAAATAGTAGTTTCACCCCATGAACCATCTAGAAATATTGGAAGATGGCTAATGATCAGCATTTTCGTGCTGAAGAGAGAGAAGGGGTGAAAGAGAGGGAGAATTTGAAAGAAAAGAGTTCAAAGAGAGAAAGTGAAAGTTGAAAGGGAAGAAGCTGAAATTGGCCTCTAATCCTTTGAGGAGAAGTGTTCCTCTCATCAAGAGGAATCTATTGAGCTAAAAATCAAGAGGTATGACCTTAATTTACGTTTTTTAGAGTTATTATGATCATTCACATGATTACATTAAGCTTAGTGAGAATTATGGGATTATCAATGACTTTGTAAGTTGGTTATGAGTGATCACAAAAATTAAATGTTTTGATATATGATTCTGTTTATTGGTTAACCAATCATGTTGGAATATCATATACAAGTTTATGAATGATTGAAATTAGGAATTGGTAGAGGTTGTACATATTTTCTCAAAGTTACCACAAAAGTGTCAATTCTGTATAACTTACGATTTTGTATCTTAAACAAATGATACACTAATCCCATGCCCTAGATATTATAGCACTTAAAAGTAAACACTTTGAGTGACCTATAGGCTTTAGAATGATAGCATTTCATGGTGTATATCAAACGTTATCATATTTCAAAGTTATCACAAAACAAGACATTGATTCCAAAAATTGTGGATGATATTAGGTTATTGAGGTGAAGCTGATTCACAAAAGTACCTACTACTAGAAAGACTAGCTAATGATAGATAAGGTAACTAGTATTGTGTGTGTTTTTCCCTTAATTGGGGCTACATCATAGAACAATAGGACTTTGTTGTTGTTTTATGCTTTACATGTTAAGATGAGATGCACGTATAAAATGATTTAGAAAAACATGATTTGGTTTATGTTATGATGGATTGTTATGTTTAATGTTATGAATATTACTTAATTGCTTGACATGTTCATACCAGGTTGTACATATTTTCTCAAAGTTACCACAAAAGTGTCAATTCGGTATAACTTACGATTTTGTATCTTAAACAAATGATACGCTAATCACATGCCCTAGATGTTATAGCACGTGAAAGTACACACTTTGAGTGACCTATAGGCTTTAGAATCATAGCATTTCATGGTGTATATAAAACGTTATGATATTTCAAAGTTATCACAAAAAAAGACATTGATTACAAAAATTGTGGATGATATTAGGTTATTGAGGTCAAAGTGATTCACAAAAGTACCTACTACTAGAAAGACTAGCTAATGATAGATAAGGTAGGTAGTATTGTGTGTGTTTTTCCCTAATTGGGGCTACATCATAGAACAATAGGACTTTGCTGTTGTTTTATGCTTTACATGTTAACATCAGATGCACGTATAAAATGATTTTCAAAAACATGATTTGGTTTATGTTATGATGGATTGTTATGTTTAATGTTATGAATATTACTTAATTGCTTAACACGTTCATACCATGAACATCTCATGCATCATGTTTTCTAGAAAGTTACGAACTATTTACATGCATGAGATTTCATATGAAATATAATATGAAATGGTGGTTTTGGGTTAAACTCGAAATACAAATAAATAAAAAGATAAAATAAAGAAAGAGAAAGTTATGTAAATATCATTGGGAAGGGGTTTGAGTTGGCTGTCCCCTTAGGTGGACTCAAGTTTGTGGTCTATCAGCCCTTGGAATCGAGTTGGTTGTTCCCTTAGGTGGACTGAAGTTTGTTGTCTCTCGTTCGTTGCCAGGAAGCCCCAATAATAAGGAATGATAAAAGTTAAAGGAATGAAAGACCAAGAATAACTTGTAAATAGTTTAAGAAACCTAACATGTTGTAAATATATTTTAAGTAACTTTAGTTTTCATGTATGCCTTAAACAATTTTTACAAGAAAATGTTTTCTGCTGCAAGTAAAAAAAACGAAGAACTTTTTTTGAGCTAGGAAGGACGTGACAAGGGTTCAGGGTTCATGGTTCAGGGTTCAGGCTTTTGGGTTTATGGTTTCAGGTTAAAGGTTTACGATTTAGGGTTTAGGGTCGAAGGTTAAGGTGCAAGGTTAAGAATTCTAGGTCCATGGTTCTAGGGTTCAAGGTTCGTGATTTAAAGGTTTAGAGTTCAAGGGACAAGGGTTCAAGGTTCATGGTTTTAGGGTCAAAGGTTTAGGGTTCTAGTGTTTAAAGGTTTTGATGTGATAAGGGAAAGGTGGTTGGGTCGGTTAAAGAGAAATGGAGAAAGAAACGAGGGGAAAAGTGCGAAAGATTTGTTTGGGTGAAGGAAACACCGGGTTAAATGTCTCTGGCCAGATCTCCGGCGGCATATAGAGCTAGAATTTGAAATTTGGTGGAAATGTAGATGGAGGTGAGTGGGTTTTTGGGTCAAAATTTCTCAGCAAATTGACAAGAGGATCGGAAGATATGAAGAAAAGGGCTAGAGTGCTCAAAAGAGCTCTCGGGAAAGGGGGAAATTGGAAAGTTGGAAAATGGGGAATGATCCCGAACGGAGGAAGAGCTTTGGGGTTCACACCCTTACCTTGGATTTCACTAAAACACGGTTGAAGGAGTGTGGTATGGCCTAGCTAACCCAAGCTTCAATAGCAGCCAAAACCAGAGTGGAGCTCTTAGTGGTTTCCGGATGTAACTCACCGAAAAACCCGAGACTTGGAGGAGGAGGAACCACCAAGGAAAATGAGATGCAAATGCAATCTTTAACTTTCAAACTTCACTACCTACAATTGAGCTCAAAGTGAGCTTAAAGTCATCCCTAATTTTGGGAGGGAGGACTCCCGAAATGATTCAAAATCTGCTTTACCCAAAATGGCAAAACAAAGTAAAAAAACAGCTAGGTGGTCCTCCTAGGAGTTACCCAAGCTTCAATAGCAGCCAAAACTAGAGTGGAGCTCTTGGTGGTTTCCGGATGTAACTCACCGGAAAACCCGAGTCTTGGAGGAGGAGGAACCACCAAGGAAAATGAGATGCAAATGCAATATTTAACTTTCAAACTTCACTGCCTACAACTGAGCTCAAAGTGAGCTTAAAGTCATCCCTAATTTTGGGAGGGAGGACTCCCGAAATGATTCAAAATCTGCTTTACCCAAAATGGCAAAACAAAGTAAAAAAACAGCTAGGTGGTCCTCCTAGGAGTTACCCGAAAAGGAGGCACCAAGGATGAGCAACCATGTCTTTGATGTTCCAAAGTTGGCTCTCCCGTTAAGGTTCCTTGCATAAATAGCCCTACAAAATGAGCAACCATGTTAGCAAACTTCTTTGCTCGGGCTCGGGTTATAGGCCCTTGGAATGTATTCTCGGTATTGGTCTCCAATGGCACATCAGGTTTTAGGGTATAGGGTTAAGGTTTCAGTAGTCAGGGTTCAAGGATCCAAGGTTCAAAGTTCAAAGGTTCAGGTTCGTAGTTCTTAGGTTCAGGGTTCTACGGTTTAAGGATTTTAAGTTTCATAGTTTAGAATTTAGGATTCTATGGTGTAAGGTTCTAGGGTTACATGATTTAAAGGTTTCATTGTTGATGGTTCAGGTTAAAGGTTTGTGGTTCAAGGTTTTCCAACTTCTAGGTTCAAGGGTCCAAGGTTTAAGGGTTCAAGATTTTAGAGATTAGGGTTCT
Organism: Begonia fuchsioides; assembly: GCA_003255005.1. Lineage (NCBI taxonomy): Eukaryota > Viridiplantae > Streptophyta > Magnoliopsida > Cucurbitales > Begoniaceae > Begonia > Begonia fuchsioides. Next base: position 27,598 of record QAOC01017228.1, read on the forward strand.
AGGGTTCTAGGGTTAAGGTTCAGAGATTAGAGTTCATGATTCCAAGGTACAAAGTTTTAGGATTTAGGGTTCAAGGTTTGAGGGTTAAGGGTTCGAAGGTACTAAGTTTTTGGGTTCTAGGGTTCAGGATTCAAGGCTCAAGGTTCCATGGTTTAAGGTTTAGGCGTCCAAGGTTTAGGATTTTATGGTTCAGGGTTCAAGGTGATAGGTTCAGGGTTTTAAGGTTTAGAGTTCTAAGGTTTCAAGGTTTAGGGTTAATTGTTTCAGGGTTCGAGGGATTTAGGGTTCATGATTCAGAGTTGCAGTGTTCCAAGGTTCAATGCTTTAGGGTTCATGGTCCAGGGTTATAGGTTCTATGTTATGGTTTAGGGTTCAAGGTTCAGTGTTCCTGGTCCATGGTTAAGGGTTCTAGGGTTCAGAGTTTAAGATTCTAGTGTTAAGGGTTTGGAGTTTAGGGTTTATGATTGTAAGGTTTCTGATTTAAGGTTCTAGTGCATTTGGGTTTAGGGTTTAGGCTTTGTTTAGGTTTCAGGGTTTACGTATAAGTGTTTAAAGTTCATGGTTCTAGGGTTCATGGTTCATGGTTTAAGAGTTTAGGGGTCATGGATGCTGGGTTTTAGGGTTTAAGGTTCCAAGGGTCAGGGTTCATGATTCAAGGCTCATGATTCAAGGTTCATGGTTTAGGGTTCAATGGTTCTAGGGTTCAATGGTTCTAGGGTTCAAGGTTTAGGGTTTATAGGTTGATGGTTCAAGCTTTCTGGGTTATAAAGTTAGAGTTTAAGGTTTAGTGTTGCAGGGTCAAGAATGAAGGATTCTAGGGTTTGGGATTCAAGGTTCCAAGGTTTTGACGTTCAAGGTTTTGGGTTTTGGGTTCAAGGTTCCAAGGTTCAACGTTCCAAGGTTACAAGGTTCAAAGGTTCTAGGGTTCAAAGTTCAGGGTTCAGAGTCTTAAGGTTCAGGGTTTAGGGACACAGTCCCAATGTATGAGGACTCTATGGTTTAGGGTTTAGGGTTCAGGGTTTTAAGTTTAAGTTCTAAGGTTAACGCCTAAGGGTTAAAAGTTCAAGGGTTCCAGGGTCCACAGTTAGAGGTTTGGGGTTCAAAGGTTCAAGGTTAAGGGTTTTGAAATCTAAGGTTCAAGGTTCCATGACATGCCTCAGGATTCCTTAGCCAAAGAGGAACCCGCGGGAGTGAGCACTCGAGAGTGTGTTCATGATGAGCAACAAGAAGCCCTTAACAAGAGCCTACCTTGCAATAACGCCACCTTGGGCTTGGCCACGGGTTTTCTAACCCAAGGCCAACCCATTTGGTTTCCTAATGTGTTTGTTCATTTTGTAGGTTGTTTTGGGATGAAGTGGCCGAGATTACTAGTGTGATTGATGCATTCCATGGCCCAACCATCCATGATGAAGATGTTGCAATTTTGGGCTTCGGTACAATCTGACCTCTGAGCCTTGGGCAGCTGTTTAAACAACGTTTCACACATTATTTAGCAAAACGTTCTTCATACGAAATGTAGCCAGCATCTCAAGGTTTCCATCAAGCTGCGGAGCATTAATTCTGGACAAAGATTTCTTGGTCAACCATCGCCATTACAGAGGCATCCAGAAGGGGTGGCTATCCGAGAACAGCCCACACACCTTCCATCATGCAACCAAAAGCCACGGCCTAATGGAATCCAATTTGGAGCCTCTAAGGAGCGGCCTTACACGTGAAAAGTTGAAGGAAAGCATTGGCCCAAAAAGGAAGATTGTCCGTTTTTATTTATTTTGGTTTTTGAAAACCGGTTGTACTCTTCCTTGCATGGTTTGCGTGAAAACCATGCAAGTATGTTTGTCTCTCTTTTGTTGTAAGTTAGTAAACGTGGCTGCAAGTGGAAAGGTCTTAGGAAGCCTTAGGGGATGGGTTTTACCTTCCCTTAGTGACCATCACTCTTGTTGGTGATGAAAGTCAAGGGTGGGCCCCATTTACCATACCTTGATGTTTGTTTAGCACTTAGGACTATAGGTGATAATCATGTGCCTTTTGTAGCTCGTGGGAAGGAGGTTTTTTACCCTTCCTTTCTCAGCATTTTCAGAAAGAAAAGTATTGGAAAATTTGCACAAGCTTTGAAGCTCTCAAACCCTCTTTTCTCACGGCTTCAAGGGAATTTTGGTGAGTAATATCCAATCTTCTTTGTTGTCTTGGTGTTGGTGATTTAGCTAGGATCACTAAGCCTTCATTCCAACCTTCCTCCTCACTTGATTAGGGTTAGGTAAGATTGGAAGTCATATAGCCCTCATCCCACCCTATTTGTTTTCGGGTCTTGTTGTTTCTTGGTGTGATTGTTGTCTTTGTTTCCTTACCCGAGTGGATTTGTGCATCAAAAATCCACTCCGTGCAAACTTCTGTTTTTCCATGTGCTAATGTCCTAAAATTCGGGCTGTGAGTTCCTCATTTACATCTAGAAATATTTGTTTTTACATGTCAGTCCCAGATTTCTTCAATTCGAAGTTGTGCACGTTCCTTTCTCCACCTTTCTAGTGGGTTAATCAATTCAGGCCCATTCTGTCGACCTGATTTCAAATTTTCATAACTTGTAATCCAGTCGTGAGTTTGCCGCCGAAAACCCACTATTCTCTTCCCCTTTCATTGAAGTTATTTTCTGTCAATTTTTGGCTTCCCAGATTACCTACATCGAAAGTTGTACAGAGATCTTTCCATACCTTCTATACTGCCTAAAACAGTTTTGTCTGTTTATGCACCAGAAATTCACCCCGTGCCATTTTAAGTTCTCCACGTGATCTCACTCTGGAAATTTGGCCAAAGTTAGCCCACTCCTTAAAGTTTAAGACCTCCAAATCTTAGCCCAAGGGCCCGTATGCATTTGGAGCTCTAGTGTGTTCACTCCACTGTTTCTGCCAGTCATTCTTGTTCTCTCGGCAGATTGCCTTGTCTTTCCATTTGTTCCCTTTTATCCCGACACCTCCTAACCCCGAGCGTGTCATTTGGTATCAGAGCAAGGCATCCCTTGCCACGCCTTCCATTTTAATTTTTTTTACTAAGGTTGCAAGATTAAAACATGAGGAGACATTATGGAGTAACCCGTGAAGCAACCCGAGGCATTGTTCCACCATATGAACGATCACCGATGACTCCCATTCCAAGATGCTCCGAGTCAAGACTCCAAAGTCAACTTGAAGACATCAACCAGAGGCTAGACCTTTTCATACAACGTTTGGATAGAACCACAACACCAAGAAAGTCACCGATAATCCCGGCATCAAAGAGATGGTCCGTTGATATCAAAAGAAAAGCTCGGTTGCAAGAACCCGAAGCTTCCAATGGATTTAATGGCCACTATAACCGGCCTTGTTAGGAAAATGGAAGGATGCACATAAAGGTAAATATTCCTTCC
>QAOC01017252.1:0-21878 GCA_003255005.1 Begonia fuchsioides
CTCCCCAACACCCCTGCACTGTTTCTTTCAACTTTGTCTATTTGTGCACCTAACTTTGCCTCCTTGTATTTTATTGATCCTCACGTGTTTTAAGCTGTAAATTTGGTCAAACTTAGCCCAATATCAAAGGTTTAATTCCTCCAATTCCTAGCTAAAGCCCCTATATGCGTTTGGAGTTCTCCTTGCTCCAATTCCCTGTTGCTGCCTACCTTTCTTTCTCTCGGAAGTTTGTTGCCATCTCTTCCCTTCCCGACACCTCCGCATCTTGGAGCGTGTCACACTCCCTTGACATCAGAAGATCTTCACATTCCACCGGAGCATCGGCCTGCTCGTGAGAAGTAATCCTCTTCCTCCATGATTGAGGAACGACTTGATATGATCACAGGAATCATCTCAAACTTAGCATCCTCAGTTGAGTCATTACATCATAAGGTTGATAAACTCCAGAAACAAGTTAATGCTTGGGACGAAGACTATGAAGACGAAGAAGAACATGAAAATGATGATCCAACATCTTCACCACGACCTACTCCTTTTTCAGCTGAGCCAGATGTCACACCGGCTCGTGATCCGGTCAAAGAGCATCTTCCTGAAGTAGGGACGGTGCTGATTCCCTCCACCACTGGAACTCAAGCTCTTGATTCCCCATCCTCCTCACCGATTACTTTTACATCCTTAGATGACGAGGCATTAAGAGGAGAAAAGGATATCTAAGTAAATTTTGTTTTAAATCTCTTTTAGTCTTTGAATCTTAGCTTTTTTCTTCGCAAACAATTTTGTTTTGTGTGTGTGATTCAATGTTCTATCTTTCTGCTTTACTGCTCTATTCTCCTTGATTCTTATTTTTTTTTTTATAATGACAATGGGGGAGAATAAGTGTCTATGTATGGGGGAGCTTTGAATATCTATAAAACATGCATGCATATAGTATGGGGGAGTAAATTTATCTTTCAAGAATGCATGAATAAGTGTCTATGATTCAATTGTTTTGTCATCATCATAAAGGGGGAAATTGTTGACTTTAAAAGGTTTTAAACAATCAATTATTTTTTATGATAACTATGTTAATTATGTATGAAAGATAAAATTGAATTCTAGCAAGTGCTGCAGTTTTAAAGAAAACTTATGTCGACCGAACTGCTCAATATGTCTACCGAACGGATAACAGAAGGGTCGAAGAAGCAACTTATGTCGACAGGTAAGAAGTTCTTTTGACCGCTCAAAGACCAGAGAAGAATCATATGTCGACCGCCTAACAAGTATGTCGACCGGCTGAAGACAATAAAAGTTCAAGGAATTTGATCGTATGTCGACCGGACGCAACTTATGTCGACCGCTTAAAGTCCAGAGAAGAATCATATGTCGACCTTCTATCAAGTATGTTGACCGGATGGAGACAATTAAAGATCAAGACATTGGATCGTATGTCGACCGGACAAAACTTATGTCGACCGCATGGAATCCAGAGACAAATTGTATGTCGACCGTTAAGAACATTTGTCGAACGTTCAAGTTTCCAGTGGAAGAAGAAATCTGAAGTTATGTCGACAGTTAAAGAACTTATGTCGACCGGCCAAATAACAAAGAGTTTTCCATGTCGACCACCAAGAGTAGATGTCGACCGAAGAACTTAGAGATACTGAAGTTATGTCGACAGTTAAAGAACTTATGTCGACCGGCCAAATAACCGAGAGTTTTCCATGTCGACCACCAAGAGTAGATGTCGACCGAAGAACTTAGAAATACTAAATTTATGTCGATAGCTCCAAAGACATGTCGACCGGTCAAGACCAACGACATGAAAATTCTTCAACGGCTACTTTCTTATGAGTCTTAACGGCTATCTCTATGTCGACAGCCCTCGAAGATATGTCGACAGCTCCGAAGTCTTGCAGATGGAAATCTATAAATTGGAGATGAGAAGCCAAAAGAAACAGCCGATTTTTTAGAGAGAAAAGCACGTCCAAACTCTGCCAAAATTTCTAGTTAGCTTTTCTCTTACTCTCTCCTCATTGTAAATTATATAAGATCATTCTCATTGTGATCGAGAGAGTAGTTTCAAATCATTCTCGAAAAACTTCAAGTTATTACTTGTGAGAAATTGTAAAGGGGTGACGCCCTCAGAAAGAAGAGTCATTTGTAAGGTTTGATTGACACCCGGAAGTCAATCATAGTAAAGCTCGAGGTAGAGCGGAAAGATCTTCAAGGAGGAACCTTGAAGCACGGACGTAGGCAAGGTTGGCCTAACCGCGTTAACAATCTCAGTGTTATCCCTCTTTCCCTTAAATATTAATTATTGTTTGTGCCTAGTTATTTAATAGATAAATAAATTTTAAGAGAGAAACGAAGAATTTGTATTAAACTTACAAAATATCTATTAACCTAATTCACCCCCCTACTTAGGTTAAACACGATCCTACATGGTCGTTCCTTGACCATAGACATGGGCTTGGAAAAAAGGAAAGAATCGGTTTGGTGTTCCTCTGATTCTTGCAACCGAGCTTTTCTTTTGATATCATCGGGCCATCTCTTTGAAGCTGGGATTATCGGTGACTTTCTTGGTGTTGTGGTTCTATCCAAACATTGTATGAAAAGGTCTAGCCTCTGGTTGATGTCTTCAAGTTGACTTTTGAGGCTTGATTCGGCACATCTTGGAATGGGAGCCATCGATGATCGCTCATGTGATGGAACAATGCCTCGGGTTGCTTCACGGGTTACTCCATAATGTCTCCTCATGTTTTAATCTTGCAACCTGAAACAAATCAAATGAAAAGGAATGCGTGGGAAGGGCTCTTTGGCTCTGATACTAAATGACACGCTTAGGGTTATGAGAAGTGTCGGGAGAAAGAAGACACAAGGGTAATCTGCCAAGGAGAAAGTCCAAGACAGAAATAGTGAGGTGTAACAGTTAATGTTCCAAATGCATACAGGATTAAGTCAAATAAACTCAGCCAAATGAAACTTTAGGAAGTGGACTAAGCTGGGCCAAATTTGCAGCTTGAAAACATGTGAGGACTTAAAATGGCACGGGAATACTTTTGAGTGTACAAACAGACACAAAACAGAAAACAGTGACATGAGGGGTAAAGATTTCTGCACAACTTCAAATGCAGGCCACCTGGGAATGTAAAAAATTGGCAGAAAACAACTTCAATGAAAGGGAAAGAAAATGCAAGTTGTTTGATGGAAAAAGACACGGTAGGTTAGGAGATATGTAGGTTGGAAAATGGATGGACAGAACCTATTCGATTTCGGGAACTCGGGCACAATGAGGGGGAAGTTGTAAGTACAACTTTTGATGGGCGAAGGGTTTTGGTAAAAGGAAAGAACAGAATCAAGCCTCCAAAGTATCGGGACTCTCAAAAAAGGTTTCCTAACCCGAACCAACAACAAGGTAAAGGATGGCAACTAGGTTAAGAGGCCAAGTGAGAATGTACAGGAGGCGGAGAAAGGGAAGCGGGTTCAGAGTTTTTCTCAAAGTGAACTATGCTCAAAGTGTGGAAAGAGGCACTTAGGAGACTGCATGGCTAGCACTCGGCGCTGTTTCAAATGCAAGGAACCCAGACACATAATAAGGGACTGCCCTCAAAATGCAGAAAGAGTGACTAAAGCCAAACCGAGAGTATTAGCCATGATCGAGCCAAAGGATGTGGATCAACCCGTAGTGGTGTCAGGTACCCTTTCAATTAACAGTGTGCCTACATATGCTTTGTTTGATCTGGTGCCACACATTCGTTTATGTCTTCTGCAGTTCTGAATAAGTTGAATTGTTCACCGTTGGTAGCAAAACATTTTTATGATGTTATGTTGCCATCTGGAGAAAGATTACACTTGAATTATGTTGTGCATGATTGTGTTGTTTTGGTAAATGAGCGAGAGTTGTATGCTGACTTCATAATAATGGATATGAAGGGGTACAAAGTTATTTTAGGAATGGACTAGTTATTTAGACATTTTGCCACCATAAATTGTCAGAATAGAGTTATTTATTTTCAACCACCAAATGAGGAAGGGTATTCCCTGCAAGCCGCAAAACGTATTCGACAGGTACCTATAGTGTCTTGTATGCAGACTCGGCAGTTATTACTAATGGGATGTGAGTGTTTCTTGGCGAATGTGATGGATATACAGAAATAACCCAAGATGGAGTTACAGGACGTTCAAGTTGTTCGAGAGTTTTCCGAAGTTTTTTTGAACGATCTTCCAGGTTTACCGCTTGATCGAGAAATTGAATTCTTCATTGAAACGTACCCGAGAGCTGAGCCTGTATCCAAGAACCCTTACAGGATGGCCCCAGCCAAACTGAAAGAGCTGAAGGCTCAACTGGAAGAATTAGTTAATAAGGGTTTTGTCCGCCCTAGTTTTTCACCGTGGCGAGCGCCGGTGTTGTTTGTTAAGAAGAAAGATGGATCGATGAGGATGTGCATCGACTACAGGGAACTAAACAAGTTAACGGTGAAAAATAAGTACCCACTACCAAGGATAGATGATTTGTTTGATCAGCGACAGGGCGCTAAAGTGTTCTCAAAGATTGATTTAAGGTCATGGTACTATCATTTGAAAATAAAGGAGGAAGATATCCCTAAGACAACATTTTGAACTAGATACGGGCACTACGAGTTTCTGGTGATGTCGTTTGGATTGACTAATGCACCTGCAGCCTTTATGGACATGATGAATCGGGTATTCAAGGAGTTTTTGGATAAGTTCGTAATTGTGTTCATTGATGATATCTTGGTGTACTCGATATCAGAGGAGGAGCATACAATACACTTAAAGGCAGTCTTGTCTACCTTGAAGGCACATAAACTGTATGCCAAATTTTCAAAATGTGAGTTTTGGCTAGATAGAGTCCAATTTCTCGGGCATGTTGTATCTAGAGAAGGTATCTCGGTCGACCCGACAAAGGTTCAGGCTGTTATGGAATGGTCACAGCCAAAGAATGTGGGCGAAGTATGAAGTTTCCTTGGATTAGCGGGATATTACAGAGTTCATCAAAGGATTTTCTAAGATTGCAGTCCCGTTAACCTGACTAACGAAAAAGAATATAAAATTTTGGTGGTCTGAAGAATGTGAACAAAGCTTTCAGGAATTAAAGCAGAGGTTGACCACAGCCCCAATCTTAACCCTCCCAACCGAAGACGGGAAGTTCAGCATTTACTGTGATGCATCCAAGGTTGGGTTGGGCTGCGTCCTAATGCAAGAAGGGAAAGTTATTGCTTATGCTTCAAGACAGTTAAAGAGTTATGAGCAAAATTACCCAATGCATGATTTAGAATTAGCAGCGACAGTTTTTGCATTGAAAATATGGAGGCATTATTTATATGGTCGGGAGTGTGAAATATACTCGGACCATAAGAGCCTAATGTACTTGTTTACACAGAAAGAACTAAATATGAGGCAAAGACGGTGGCTTGAATTTGTGAAGGACTATTACTTTGAAATTAAGTACCATCCAGGAAAAACAAATGTGGTTGTGGATGCTCTAAGTAGGAAGTCAGCAGCGGTACAAGCGACATTACAATCGATGCCTATACAACTTCAAGAGGAAATGGGTAAGTTTGAACTTGAAGTAATTTCTGACTTAAGCTCTATATTGATGGCCATGACAATTAAGCCCAATATCTTGGAAAAGATAAAGATTGCTCAGAAAGAAGACCCAATCTATAGAAAGTATGTGTTGGGCAAAGAGACGGTTTCCTCCAAACTACATTATTTAAAGGATGACATTCTAAAGTATGGGAACCGGTGGTATGTACCAAACAATTCAGAACTACGAAAAGACATTCTAAGAGAGGCACACTGTAACACCCGACTTTTCCAACTACTGTAAGTTCTATCAATGTTGAATGATGAACAAAGTTATCTGATTTTAAAGGAGATAAGTTCTTTAAATGAGTTTAAGTCCTTCTAATGAAATTAAGTAGATTCGTTTATGAAACTATAGCAACAATAATTTCTTGATTTGGAAGTTCGTAGAGAAAGTTATGAGTTTCGGAAACTTACAGATTGGTAACAATAACCGGGTTAAAGATCGATAATGAGATAGTTTCGGTTTTCCCATTTTATCATGCAACCAATGAGCTTAATTGACAAAGTGGTATTCTAAGAAATTGTTGAAGACATCAAAAGGAGAATATTGATAGGTTGAACAACTCAATAGGAGTTTTGGTGAAAAAGTTATGCATTTTAGAAGTTGATGAATGAAAACTGAACTAAGGAAATGTGAACTTTTGGACGATGTTTTGTATTTCGTACATTTGATAATCTTAAACTTACAATTTGAAGTTTATGTCTTCTACAAAGTTCAACAAGACTCAATAAGGAATAGAATGACGTTTGAATCATGAAAATCCGAGTTTTGTAGAAAATGTTATGAAACTTTTAACTTGCGGTTGACACCTCATGCTTGAAAGCCACCTCATGCTAACCTTTCAACTTCCACAATGAGACAAAACCGATTAAGTGCCTTGTAATGCTCTGAAGTTCTTCATTCAGCCACGAAACTTACCTCTTCCCTCTCCTGTTTTCTCTCAAATTTCAGAGTAAACTTAGGGTTTCTAAGAAAGAAGTGAAAACCGATCAATCTAGAACAAGGTTTAACCCTCAACCCTTTGGAGGAAAGTGTTCCTCTCTTCAATTCGGATCTTTTTAGGTAAGAATCATTCAAACCACTCTTTTAATGATTAAATTTAGTTTGAAATAAGTTATGAAGGTTGAATTGGACGTTTTATAGATTAAATGCATTAATTAGTCAAGACAAGTTCATGCATAAACATTTTCGGTGCATTCTGCCCGATTTTAAAGAGGTGAGTGATACGAGATTTTTAAGTCCGAATTTCATCTTGATGTCTTCTAATGAGATTTTTAAGGATGAGAATGATAGCTTAATCATGCAATTTGGATTTATACAGAAAAAGTTATATACGTCGGCATTTAGGTCAAAAGCAGAACATTACGAGTTTGACTAAGATTGTCAACATTTGTTATGTTTAGGTGATTAAAGTTACCCATTGGAGCTTTGAAGACTTTGACACGACAAACTTAAGCAAGGAAGACATGTAAGTGAATCTCACTCTTGTTTGGCCCTTAAGTGGGACTACATCACAAAGAGAGTGTTGGGTTTTGTTTGGTAGATAGTAAGGAGTTACGTAAGATAAAAATGTAGGATATTATGTATTGATTCTGTTTGGGGTGCATCACACCGTGCACTGACCCAATAATATGGGTTTGATTGGTGTATGATTGCCATTGAATTGTGGATGTATGTATTTATGTATCGCTTAAGTACGTAAAGAATAAAAAATAGCTATAGAAGTCAATGGACTTACCTTTGGAGACGAATGTGCTATGTTGATTGTTTTTAAGTTAAGCATGCTATAGAGAGATATGTTTACAAATATAGCATGAAATGTTATTAATAATTGCACGAAAGTATCATGCATCATGTTTTATAAAGAATACGAAAATGTTTTCAAGCATGGTTTTCAAATGTCGCCCAACGATTGATGAGCGTGGTATGGAACACTCTCATCATTCATGCATGAATTGTACATAAAGGTTAAGAAACAAATCCGTGAGGGGATGGCGATACGTAACGCCCGAACGGACAGAAATTAAGAAATGCTATGAAACACCTCCGTGAGGGGATGGCGATACGTAACGCCCAAGCGGACAAGTGTTATGAAACGGATCTGTGAGGGGATGGCGATACGTAACGCCCAAACGGATAAAAGTTAAGAAAATGTCAATGAAATGTTAAGAAATAAATGAATATGCATGTTTTATGAAAAGTTCATGATCATGTTAGGCATGTAGGATCACCTGATTTCTTACTGAGCTTTAGGCTCATTGTTTAAGCTTTGTGATGTAGGTGATGAAGAAGAAGTTGAGGGTGATAACCCTCCATGTTTAATGTAGAATTTTCAGATCGGGATGAAGGCATTCCACGCTGAAGGTTTGAATCGTTAAGTGTCGACCCGTGGGAGATGTATGAAAACGAACAAGTACATGTTTTGAAAAGTTTATATATGTACTTAAAACGTTATATTTACACATATATAATTAAGCTCATTGGTTGCATGATAAAATGGGAAAACCGAAACTATCTCATTATCGGTCTTTAACCCGGTTGTTGTTACCAATCTGTAAGTTTCCGAAACTCATAACTTTCTCTACGAACTTCCAAATCAAGAAATTCTTGTTGCTATAGTTTCATCAACGAATCTACGTAATTTTATTAGAAGGACTTAAACTCATTTAAAGAACTTATCTCCTTTAAAATCAGATAACTTTGTTCATCATTCAACATTGATAGAACTTACAGTACTTGGAAAAGTCGGGTGTTACAATATGGGTCGTAGTAGATAGACTCACGAAATCGGCTCATTTCCTCGCCATTAAATTAAGATCGAGCTTGGACAAGTACGCAGAACTGTACATCCAGGAAATTGTGAGGCTGCATGGAGTCCCAATCTCCATAGTGTTGGATCGTGATCCAAAATTCACATCTAAATTTTGGAAGAGTTTACGAAAAGCTATGGGGACGAGTTTAAGTTTAAAGCACAGCATTTCATCCTCAAACCGATGGCCAGACCAAACGAACAATCCAAATTCTTGAGGATATGTTAAGAGCATGTGTTCTCGAGTTCCAAATGACTTGGAATAAGCTTTTACCGTTGGTAGAATTCACCTATAATAACAGTTATCAAGCCACGATTGGCATGGCCCCGTACGAAGCACTTTACAGTAGAAAGTGTAGATCGCCTCTATATTGGGACGAAGTCGGTGAAGCTCAATTTTATGGTCCCGATATCTTGCAGCAAACTAAAGATCAAGTGTAGGTAATTAGGGAAAGAATCAAAGTGGCGCAAAGCCGACAAAAGAATTATGCAGACCAACGAAGGAGGGAATTGGAGTTCGAAGAAGGAAATGAGGTATATTTGAAGGTTTCCCCATTTAAGGGGATAAAGCGCTTCGGCAAGAAGGGGAAGCTAGCTCCAAGGTTCATCGGGCCCTTCCCGATAGAAAAGAAGATTGGAAAAACGGCCTACAAATTGGATCTACCATTATCCGTGCAAGGTGTACATGATGTGTTCCACATGTCAATGTTAAGGAAGTCCATGCAGGATCCAGACCAAATAATCAAACCGAGTTCCATTGAGGTAAATCAAGCTCTGACTTATGAAGAACAACCAGTTAAGATAATAGACTCAAAGATCAAAGAGCTAAGGAACAAGCAAATCCCCTTAGTCAAAGTACTATGGAGAAATCACTCGATAGAGGAGGCCACTTAGGAAAGACAACGAGACATGGAAGAAAAATATCCTAAACTCTTTTAGTGTGTATTTTGGGGACAAAATTTCAAATAAGGAGGGTGGAATGTAACACCCGAGCCATTTAAGCACCTTAGTTATTACAAATTTAAATTGCGTTGCTAAATCTTGATAAGTGAATCACGAAGTATTGATGGTAGCGTGTTAAAATATGCCTTTGAAAGAAATGCTTTAAGAAATAAGAAATAAGGTTAGAGTATAGAACAAAGTGAGTTAAGTGTTGGAGAAGAAAATTTGGTGAAGCCACCTCATGCTTGTCTCCACCTCATGCTTATCCCTCCACCTCCTGCTTGCCTCTCCACCTCATGCTTCCCTCTCCACCTCCTGCCTGCCTCTCCACCTCCTGCTTGCCTCTCCACCTCATGCTTGCCTCTTCACCTCATATTTACCTCTTCACCTTCAGCTGATATTGGATGCACGAAATTCTCACTTATTATCCCTAATTTCTCTCAAGTTTCGTATGAAGGAAAATGTAAGGTTGAAGCTGAAGTTGAAAGTTTAGTGTGAGAGGTGCAAATCGAGTGCGTTTTATGAGTTTAAATAACAAGAAGGAGGATCACGAAGTTGGGGCTAAGGTATAATGTTGGTTGATTTAAGTGTTCTTCTATACCCTATATTGAAGTTCTAAGAGTTCGAGCATTGTTTCGATTAATGGAAATGGCATGAAAAACAAGGTGTTACCATGTCCATACAAAAGCAGGATTAATATGTCTGATTTTAAAGTTACGGATTTTATATGCTTGTTGACTACGAAATTGAATTTAGAGTCTTCTAATGAATTCTATTAGACACCTTAAGGGTTATTTTGATTGCTTATTCATAAGAATTGGAGTTTGATAACTTAAGTTATGGCTGTTGTAAGTTGGGAATAAAACAGGATAAATTCGGGAAATTCTAATGTAAACATATTTGTGATGTTAAGGTTGTTTGGAATCAAGTAAAGAAAGTGAAGGAAATAAGGAGTATTCTGCAGCTTGGAATTCAAGTAAGTGAATCTTGCATGTCTTTGGCCCTTCGAGGACTACATCACAAAGAGTAGGATTAAGGTTGTATAATTAGAAACAAACAAAAGTGAATGTACGATTATGAATAAGTAGAATAAGAATACTCTGTTTGGGGTGTATCGCACCGTGCACCGGCCCAAGTGTTTGGGTTTGATTGGTGTTTGTTTGACATTTTTTTATGGTTGCTAGGTTTAAGTAAAGTAATGAAGTAAGTTTATGTTAAGTATACTTAAGAACTATCTTCATTTCGAGACATTTGTTTAGATTGATTCGGAGATGTTTTATGCATGCTTTATGTTTATGTTATGAATGTCACGTTGTGCACGTATGCCATTTTCATGAATCATGTCTTACAAAAAGAACGAAAATGTTTTCCATGCATGTTTTCAAATGTCACCCAACTGAATGGCGAGGGTGGGATGAGAGGAACTCGTCGGTGCTAACTCTCGTTCTGAAAATCCTCAAAGTTCTATGCATGAATGTACGTAACAAATGAATGAGGTAGAAGCACGAGGTGAAAAGCTCGGTCACGAGGACCAAGTAGAACCATGAGGTGGAAAGCCGAACAAGTAAATGACTGAATATGCAAGAATAACACAATAAAGAATAAAGTGAATATGCATGTTTTACAAAACCACGCTCATGTTACGCATGTCACTTTATACGATTTCTTACTGAGCTTTAAGCTCATTAGAATAAGCTTTGTGATGTAGGTGATGAAAACAAAGGTGGAACTTAGTTTTCACCACATGATGTGATGTTGTGGAGGAGGCTTGCTCGGGCCGTGCATGCACTGTTAAGCGACGACCCGTGGGAATGAACGAAAGAAAGAAGTTTTGATGTATTTGGAAAGTACTATGTTTTAAGATGTGTTTTGTGAAATGTTAATTACATATGTAAACTAACCCTATGTATGAATAAGTACGTTTTGGAAATGCGTTTTGAATTATGGTAACAAGGAGTTTGTTGTTTACTTAATGACTTCCGTTGTGCTTTCAAGAAAATGATTTATACAAATTAAATATTTCAAGGAAAAGAAAACAATTTTACCACGGCTTTTCAGTTTTTTTTTTTTGTTTCTAAATAAAAAAAAATGGGATGTTACATTGAACCCTTATACCCTTAAGCCTTAGAACCTTGAACCCGGAACCCTTGAACCCTAAACCTTAAACCCTCAACCATAGAACCTTTTAAACCTAGAACCTTAAACCTTAAGCCTTGGAACCCTGAACCCTTGAACCCATAACCATAGAATCCTGAACCCTAGAACCCTTAACCTTGTAACCTTGAACCTTGAACCGTGAACCTTGAACCATGGAACCTTGAACAATAAACCTTGGTACCATAGAACAATATAACCTTTAAACCTTAGGACCCTGAACCTTGAACCTTGAATCCTTAACCTACGACCGTGAACCCTTAACCGTCTAACCTTGAACCTTGGAACCCTATACCCTAAACCCAAGAACACCTTGACCCCTGAACTGAACCCTTCACTTTGAACCCAAAAAACCTGAACCTTAAAACCATGCACCTTGAACCAGGCAACCCTTAACTTTTGAACCTTGATCCCTGAGCCCTTCACTTTGAACCCTAAAACCCTTTAACCCTAGAACCTTGAACCCCAAATTCGTGAATCCTAAACCTTTAAACCCTAAAACCATGAAACTTTTAACCTTAAACATTGTAACCCTGGAACCTAGAACAATGAACCTAGAAACCCTAAACCTTGGACCCTGGAATACTAAACCTTTAACCTAAGAACCCTTATCCCTGAATCCTTCAACCAGAACCTCAGAAACCTAAACCCTGACCCTCAACCCCTAACCCTTGAACCGTGAACTTTTGAACCCTCAACCCTAGAACAATGAATCGTGACCTCTTCAACAATGAACCTAGGAACCCAAAACCTTTGAACAATAAAACCTTAAACTCTAAACCCCGAACTCTGAACCTCAGAACCCTATAACTATGAAATCTTTAAATAATTAAACCTGAACCTTTAACCTTCAAACCCCGAACCCTTGGACAAGAACCATTTTAATATGAACCTTAAATTTTAAAAAGAGAAAACCCTTAAGGCTTAAAACATGAAACCCTGAACATTAGAACCCTAAACCAAGAACTTAGAACCCTAAACCTTGAAACATGCAACCTTTAACTTTTACCATAGAACCCTAAAACTCTAGAACCATGAAACCTGAACTGTATAGCCTAGAACCATAGAACCCTAGAACCTTAAACCATTAAACATGAACCCTACAACTTAGGAACCTTTTACCGTGAACCCTAGAACCCTAAACCCTGGAACCCTAAACCCTAAACCCTAGAGCCCTAGAACCTTGAACCTTGGAACCATAACCCTGAAACTCTATAACCAAAGAACCTTGAACCTTGAACTCTAAACCTAAATCCTAAACCCTAAACCCCTGAATCCCTGAATGTAACAACCCGATTCGCGGATCGCTAATTGTTCTACTTACTGAATCATTTTAATTAGTGAAATAAAAAAAAATCATAAGTGAAATTGTAAAAAAAATTACCTCATATATATTAAAATTCATAAGTATTTTGAAGTGGTGTCAATTAAATAATAAAATTTACGTATTTTAATCATACAACAGAAATAAAACTAAACATTGAAAAATTTTCATACATCGTAAACAAAATATTTATCCTTTTGACACTTTAAAATAATGTTTACATAAAACTATTTTATTCAAAACATAACTGTAACATCCAGTTAATTAAAATCCTTTTGAAAACAACGGTAAAATTTTTCTTTTTCTAAATACAGTTGAAATACTTGACATGAAAACTTAACTGAAGCGTAATACTTTAAACGTTGAACTAATGAACCAATTCACGTGTAAACCTCAATTTCATCAATACAGGTTAAAGGTAACTTTACGCAAAATAACAATTTTCATTCCTTTAAAATGTTTGACATAATTGTTAAAGACTTTAACAAAAGGCTTCACCAACATCATTCAAAATATCGTAAAGCATCTAATTAGTTTTGCGATAAAACATCAAATACATTAAAACCATTTTCTTTTCCTTCCCTGATGTACAATCAGAGTACATCACTGATCTAGCGCCGAGGAGCACGGCAAATTTTGCTAATTTGTGTGCTCGTTTTGCAGGAAAGTTTACCCTCGGAAACAATGTCCGAGGAAAATCACGAGCGGCCAAGAACTTTGCTCGGTTGGCGTCCGAGCATCCCCGGACAAGACACGTCCAGCGCCCAGCCTCCAGGTCATGACACGCCCAACAGCCCAGCCCATGACACATCTGGGGCTCTCGACCAAGACACGCCCGACGCCCAACGGGCGCCCCACGACCATGACCCGACGACCAACGAGACACAGTCGTCGGCCCAAGAGAATAAGTGACCGACATGGGAGAACGCAAAGTCCAAATCTTATGGATCGAGTGCTCGCCCATGGGCCTTAGTTTCGGTCACATTTAGTTTTCTTTATTTTATCAGCAATTAGTTATAGAGAAGGAAGAGAAAGCAGCCCAAATAAGAGGAACGAAGACCCATAGGCGAAGGCCCACAAAGGACAGCCATGACCGAGCTTTGACCGACCCATGGTGAAGCCACGACCCACCTTCGGCCCACTAGAAGACCTTGACGAAATTCCATCGGCCACTTGACTTAAATCTTTAAGTAATCTGGTTATTTGGTCAAGGAAAAGACAAGGTTCAAATTTGACACGGACAAATCTCAAGATATCCGAAGAGTATGCACTGGGAGCACACAAAAACCGTCCATCGAGCCACCGGCAAAACAACAGAGATTTTCATCCAAAGAATCTATGCTAAAGCTGCCATATTCGTAGGAGGATCGTTGGACAACAACCTTTTCAAAATGGCACGGACAAATCTCGTGATGACATGGAGATAAGATCAAACTGCGCACACAAACCGATCACCGAGCCACCGGCAAACCACAAGGGATTTTCATCCAAAAGATCTGTGCTCTAACCTCCAGAATCATCAGAGGATCTTCTAGCAACAACCTTGCAAAATATCCTCATGGATCCCACAAAATCCGGTTAGGTTCAACAACCAAATCGCACATTCGGATATGCCCGCGCACACCTACGAGCCATTAATGGTCAACCGAGGAACCAGACCACGTGACACTTTATTCTAACCACCGAGAGTCTTTTAGAAGCCGCAGATTCAAATTGGCATGAGCCAATCATTCATGGTTCGAAGATTACCCACCTGGCATGAGCCCTCGATCAACAACGGGTCACCCTCGGTCAAGTATGATCTCCCTTCAAATCCGACCGAACTTATCTCTAATGGATCGAGCCTAAAGCTAAACAAGAAGCATATTTGAACTTCCTGAAGCTAATCTTAGACGTTTAAGTCATCCAAGGGCTTATCTTATCTTTCTTAGCTTTTATCTTTTACGTTTTTAGTATTTAAGTGTAACACTTACACTTTAATGAGATAGAGAGAATTTTAGTAACAATTGTGCATTGCACCTTCTTCCCGAAAGTTTTGAAGCTCCCTCCGACGTATACTTCTCCGGTGAGTCATATCCGGCCGAGAACATCAACCCTTGCACGTACGATTGGTGCGTCACATCCGAGTGCGGGTAAGGTCTACCGAGGAGATGACATGCCTCGGGTTGCACCATCCATCACCGAGCTCGGGCTCTTGTATTTTCTAACAAGTTTTTTCCTTTTGTAGGAAAAAAGGAAATACAAGGACTCAATATATTGGAGCCTACCTTGGAGGACAAAGGAAATCCAAAGCCATTCAATTTTGATGCCAACACAAAGCCCAAGTGATCCATGAAGGAGGGAGAATGTTCCCTTTGAAATACAAAATGTAACACTTAGCTTTAGGTTTAATATTTGCAAACAAACTTTGTATTTATATTTAAAATTTTGTGCATGGCCATGTAAGGTCCATTTAGGCACCAACTTGGCTGCCTTTTGGTGGAGAAGGGACCACATGCTAGTTGTCAAAGCAACTAAGCATGGGGACCACGTTTTGGATTCGGCTCAGTTGGACCTCCAAAGTTGTTTGGTCCTTTTTGAAGATCTTCCCAGCATTAAAGCAAAATGATGTCTTCTGCAGAAATGTAGCCAACTTCACGATCTTTCTATAGAGGGGTCGAACATAAAAATTAGACTCCGATATTTTAGTGAAACGAAGCCATTACAGAGAGTACAGTGCCAGAAAGCAACCCGGGAAGAACACTTTCCTCTTTTGAAATCCACAAGCCTCAAGACTTTGGTCCAAGCCCAATTCCAAGGGATAAGGACGTCTGAATCTCAGCCTTTTGAATGTGTTTGTTTCAGCTTTACCAACTTACTTTTAGGGTTAGGGTTGCAAAATGGGTTTTCCATGGGATTCCATGGGTAAGTCATGGGTTTCCATGGGTGTGTTGTGGGTTTTATCTTTTGCATGGGTTTTGCATGGGTTTGGAGTGGGTTCCATTTTGGGCCAAGGGAGGCTCTCGGTTGGCAGCCATAGGAGAGAACCAAATTCGGGGACCACCTCCCCTTTTGTTCCCCCTTTTCCGGTAATGTTTGGGTGGTCCTTTCCCCCTCTCTTTTTGTGTCACTCAAAATCGGGTAAGCAAGTGTATGCCACCCGATTAGAGCTCTCATCTCTTATGCATTGGAGATAAAAACTCCCCATCACCAAGCATTGTAGGGGTGGAATTTGAATAAAAAAAAGTGCTTGGCATTTTCTCTCCTTGGCTGTGGATTTTCCGGCAACCAAGACTTGGCTCTCCGGTGAGTAATATCTGGCGACTTCCGAGAGGTTCTCCTAGGTTTTGGCTTCCCTTCCGAGCTAGGGAAAGCTAGGCCTTGCTACACGACTTCAACGACATCCCCATGGTCCTAGGGTAAGTGTGTAATTCCCATAGCTCATCTCCACCCCTCCGGTAACTCACATTTTCCGGCCATCCCCATTTCCCCTCTGATAACCACCTTTTTGGCACCCGATAATCCCCTCTGCATATCTTCTGTTTCCCTGAAGCTTTCACCCCAATATTTAGAGGTTAAGCTCCTCCCTCATCCACAAATCATCCCTCTAAATCTCGGTTGCAAACTCTGTATGCAACCCGAGAACCTCTTGTTTCAATATCACCCATTTTTCGGTCCATTTCTTTCCCTTTCTCTTCACCCGAGCCCCTTTCTCTCCTTTTCCCATCCTTGAAGCTTGTCAGGAGAACACTTTGATTGCTCAAGTGTTCAAATTGTTCATCCACCTTCAAACCAAAACTCTAAAGAGTCCATCCCATCCCCCGAGCTATCAAACCCTCAATTGCCCGAATTCACCACCTTTTCCATCATCCGAGCAATTCCATTATTTCACCGAGCCATCTCAAATTTTATTCGACCATTCCATATCATTCCCATCACAAATTGCTTCTGCAACACAACTCCACAATTCGCACGACCCATTTTTCCTGTTTGCCGCACGCACCACCAATCTGAGCCCCGCGTGCGCGTATTCTTCCGATAAAGGTGCGCTGACCCCCAAGGAAGGCACATCATCTTGGTATCAGAGCAAACATCCTATTTTGATACCCACCACAATTTTTTTTTGACTTTTTTTCTTATTGACTCGAAGCGGTGCCGTTCACAACGCCGGCCACGATCAAGCTACGATGAGTGAACAAACTATGTTCTCCGAACCACGAGAACCCGAGCATGGCACTCAAGAGCAGCTTGATGCAATTAATCAAAGGATGGACGCTGTGATGCAAAGACTCGATGATATAGCCGAGCAAAATCGCTCGCAAACCGCGCAACTTCGCACGCCGCAACCGAGGTGAAGACACGGACCCGGCCGCCACTGAGAGCAACATCATGACTCAGGCGGGTCCGATGAGGAATTTTTCCCCGACCATCACTCGGATCGGGCTGAAGAATGGAGGTTGCCGAAATTAAATATTCCATCTTTTAATGGCGCCTCCAATGGAGATAAATTTCTCGATTGGGTTGAAAATGTTGATAAAATTTTTTACCTTTACAACCATTCGGAGAAATTGAAGGTACAATTGGCATCCTTGGAACTCACAGATTATGCTAGTCTATGGTGGGATAGCCTCCGTGCACAATGGAGGAGAGACCGAGAAGGAGAGGTCACAACATGGCGAGCCATGAAGGACCTCATGCGGAAAAGGTTCGTCCCGAGCCATTACCGCCAAGAATTGTTCCTCCAACTACAAGTATTGAGACAAGGTAATTCATCCGTGGATGAATACCTTACATATTTTGAAACTCTTCGAATTCGGTGTGAATTGGCCGAACCCGAGGAGCAAATTATGGCACAGTTCACCCAAGGATTGCATCGTGACATTGGCGATGTAGTGGAGCTACAGCCTTTGGAGTCGTTTGATACACTTATTCAGATGACTCTAAGGGTGGAGAGACAACTTAAGTGGAAGGGCAAAGCCGTGGTTCAACGCTTGGCCCCGAAGCCACCAACACCATATCAGCCCACGCCAAGGACCGAGGAACGGGGCACGGCGCCTAAGCCGTGGGCCCCAAAATGAGATGCGGACACCAAACCTCGTGACTCGGTAGGCAAACAGCCAAGGACCCGAGAAATTCAGTGTTTTAAGTGTCTCAGACACGGACACATAGCCGCTCAAGGACCATTCTCAAGGAGACCGAGGAGGTCGTGAGCGAGGACGAGACGGCCAAGGAGACCGAGGATGAACCGGCCCCGGCCGTAGACGAAATGTGTCACGCCCAAGATGGGCCAATATTAATGATGATCTGACGGGTTCTTTCAACTCAACCACAACAAGAGGCATATCAACGGGAAAACCTTTTCCATAGTCGATGTTTGATCGATGGCGGGAGTTGCACTAACGTCGCGTCCCACGACCTTGTCATGAAGCTCACGCTAGCCACGACTGAGCATCCAACGCCGTACAGACGATGGCTTACAGACCGAGAGGATGTCCGGGTCACCAAACAAACCCGGGTAGATTTTGCGATCGGTAATTACAAGGACACGGTCCTATGTGACGTGGTGCCGATGAGCGCCACNCCTAGGGTAAGTGTGTAATTCCCATAGCTCATCTCCACCCCTCCGGTAACTCACATTTTCCGGCCATCCCCATTTCCCCTCTGATAACCACCTTTTTGGCACCCGATAATCCCCTCTGCATATCTTCCGTTTCCCTGAAGCTTTCACCCCAATATTTAGAGGTTAAGCTCCTCCCTCATCCACAAATCATCCCTCCAAATCTCGGTTGCAAACTCTGTATGCAACCCGAGAACCTCCTGTTTCAATATCACCCATTTTTCGGTCCATTTCTTTCCCTTTCTCTTCACCCGAGCCCCTTTCTCTCCTTTTCCCATCCTTGAAGCTTGTCAGGAGAATACTTTGATTGCTCAAGTGTTCAAATTGTTCATCCACCTTCAAACCAAAACTCTAAAGAGTCCATCCCATCCCCCGAGCTATCAAACCCTCCATTGCCCGAATTCACCACCTTTTCCATCATCCGAGCAATTCCATTATTTCACCGAGCCATCTCAAATTTTATTCGACCATTCCATATCATTCCCATCACAAATTGCTTCTGCAACACAACTCCACAATTCGCACGACCCATTTTTCCTGTTTGCCGCACGTACCACCAATCTGAGCCCCGCGTGCGCGTATTCTTCCGATAAAGGTGCGCCGACCCCCAAGGAAGGCACATCATCTTGGTATGAGAGCAAACATCCTATTTTGATACCCACCACAAATTTTTTTTGACTTTTTTTCTTATTGACTCGAAGCGGTGCCGTTCACAACGCCGGCCACGATCAAGCTACGATGAGTGAACAAACTACGTTCTCCGAACCACGAGAACCCGAGCATGGCACTCAAGAGCAGCTTGATGCAATTAATCAAAGGATGGACGCTGTGATGCAAAGACTCGACGATATAGCCGAGCAAAATTGCTCGCAAACCGCGCAACTTCGCACGCCGCAACCGAGGTGAAGACACGGACCCGGCCGCCACTGAGAGCAACATCATGACTCAGGCGGGTCCGATGAGGAATTTTTCCCCGACCATCACTCGGATCGGGCTGAAGAATGGAGGTTGCCGAAATTAAATATTCCATCTTTTAATGGCGCCTCCAATGGAGATAAATTTCTCGATTGGGTTGAAAATGTTGATAAAATTTTTTACCTTTACAACCATTCGGAGAAATTGAAGGTACAATTGGCATCCTTGGAACTCACAGATTATGCTAGTCTATGGTGGGATAGCCTCCGTGCACAATGGAGGAGAGACCGAGAAGGAGAGGTCACAACATGGCGAGCCATGAAGGACCTCATGCGGAAAAGGTTCGTCCCGAGCCATTACCGCCAAGAATTGTTCCTCCAACTACAAGTATTGAGACAAGGTAATTCATCCGTGGATGAATACCTTACATATTTTGAAACTCTTCGAATTCGGTGTGAATTGGCCGAACCCGAGGAGAAAATTATGCCACAGTTCACCCGAGGATTGCATCGTGACATTGGCGATGTAGTGGAGCTACAGCCTTTGGAGTCGTTTGATACACTTATTCAGATGGCTCTAAGGGTGGAGAGACAACTTAAGTGGAAGGGCAAAGCCGTGGTTCAACGCTTGGCCCCGAAGCCACCAACACCAAATCAGCCCACGCCAAGGACCGAGGAACGGGGCACGGCGCCTAAGCCGTGGGCCCCAAAACGAGACGTGGACACCAAACCTCGTGACTCGGTAGGCAAACAGCCAAGGACCCGAGAAATTCAGTGTTTTAAGTGTCTCGGACGCGGACACATAGCCGCTCAAGGACCATTCTCAAGGTGACCGAGGAGGTCGTGAGCGAGGACGAGACGGCCAAGGAGACCGAGGATGAACCGGCCCCGGCCGTAGACGAAATGTGTCACGCCCAAGATGGGCCAATATTAATGATGATCTGACGGGTTCTTTCAACTCAACCACAACAAGAGGCATATCAACGGGAAAACCTTTTCCATAGTCGATGTTTGATCGATGGCGGGAGTTGCACTAACGTCGCGTCCCACGACCTTGTCATGAAGCTCACGCTAGCCACGACTGAGCATCCAACGCCGTACAGACGATGGCTTACAGACCGAGAGGATGTCCGGGTCACCAAACAAACCCGGGTAGATTTTGCGATCGGTAATTACAAGGACATGGTCCTATGTGACGTGGTGCCGATGAGCGCCGCCCATTTGCTTCTCGGCCGGCCATGGCAATTCGACCGAAACGCACTACACCATGGCCAATCCAACCAATATTCGTTCAAATTGAACGGGCGTAACATCATATTGGCTCCCATGACACCAGAGCAAATTTCTAAAGATGAAGCCGAAAGAAAGGAGGCATTGGCTAAAGCGACCCTTTTAAAGGCCGAAAGGAATTGAGGTGCACGGTAAAGCAAGAGGGTCCGATCATCATGTTCTTACACCGAGAGCATGAAGATAAAGAGGAAGAGCTTATTCCCGATATAGTTTGGCCCCTCCTCGACCAATATCGAGACATGTTTCCAGAAGAGTTACCTGATGGTGTTCCACCGCTCCGCAGCATCGAGCATCACATCAACCTCCAACCGAGAGCCATGCTACCTAACCGGCCACATTACCACCTCAATCCGGAAGAAAGCAAGATCTTGCAATAGCAAGTGCAAGAGCTCCTTGCTAAGGGGTATATACGGGAGTCTTTAAGCCCGTGTGTGGTCCCGACACATTTGGTGCTGAAGAAAGACGGGAGCCACCGCATGTGTGTCGATAGTCGAGCCGTCAACGACATTACCATCAAGTATCAGTTTTCGATGCCCCGGCTCGATGACTTATTAGATGAACTTAGCGGTGCTAAGTTATTTTCCCGGGTAGACCATAAGAGCGGCTACCATCAAATCCGGATGCACAAAGTCGACGAGTGGAAGACGGCCTTCAAGACACAGTACGGTTTGTTCGAGTGGTTCGTCATGCCATTCGGACTCACTAACGCACCGAGCACGTTCATGCGTCTCATGAACCACGTGCTCCGAGAATATTTGGGTAAGTTTATCATTGTCTATTTCGATGATATTCTTGTTTATAGTGCGGATGTACCGAGCCATTGAACCATTTGGAATGACTCTTTGTTACATTGCGGCGGACCAAGCTATTCGGCAACCACAAAAAGTGCTCCTTTGTCCAAAGACGCATACACTTCCTCGGCTTTGTGCTATCCAAGGACGGTGTCGAGGTAGACAGCGAGAAAGTCAAGGCCATCCGAGAATGGCTGAAACCAAAAGGTGTCTCGGACGTCCGAAGCTTCCACGGACTCGCCAATTTCTACTGGCATTTTATTAAGGGGTTTAGCACCATTATGACACCTTTAACCGAGCTCACCAAGAAAGGGAAGGAATTTGCATGGTCAAAACTTTGTCAAGCAAGTTTTGATCACATCAATGAATGACTTTGCGAAGCGCCCGTGCTCACCCTTCCAGATTTCACAAAGGCCTTCGAGGTAGAGTGTGATGCCTCGGGAATTGGCATTGGAGCGGTCTTGA
>QAOC01017268.1:0-13586 GCA_003255005.1 Begonia fuchsioides
ACTTAATCGGTTTTGTCTCATTGTGGAAGTTGAAAAGGTTAGCATGAGGTGGCTTTCAAGCATGAGGTGTCAACCGCAAGTTAAAAGTTTCATAACATTTTCTACAAAACTCGGATTTTCATAATTCAGACGTCATTATATTTCTTATTGAGTCTTGTTGAACTTTGTAGAAGACATAAACTTCAAATTATAAGTTTAAGATTATCAAATGTACGAAATACCAAACATCGTCCAAAAGTTCACATTTCCTTAGTTCGGTTTTCATTCATCAACTTCTAAAATGCACAACTTTTTCACCAAAACTCCTATTGAGTTGTTCAACCTATCAATATTCTCCTTTTGATGTCTTCAACAATTTCTTAGAATACCACTTTGTCAATTAAGCTCATTGGTTGCATGATAAAATGGGAAAACCGAAACTATCTCATTATCTATCTTTAACCCGGTTGTTGTTACCAATCTGTAAGTTTCCGAAACTCATAACTTTCTCTTAGAACCTCCAAATCAAGAAATTCTTGTTGCCATAGTTTCATCAACAAATCTACTTAATTTCATTAGAAGGACTTAAACTCATTTAAAGAACTTATCTCCTTTAAAATCAGCTAACTTTGTTCATCATTCAACATTGATAGAACTTACAGTACTTGGAAAAGTCGGGTGTTACAAACTTGGTATCAGAGCTAAAGTTCCTATTTTGGTTGTAAAAATCCAATTTTTACATCAATGGAACGCATGGTGACACGCAGCGGAGCCGTCTTCGGGAACAACTGCGACAATGCCACCACGAGCGAACAAACGCTCCACTCCGGACCTCCCGAGCATGAACCAAGCGTCCAAGAGCAATTGGATGCTAACAACCAGCGGATAGAAGAGCGTTTTTTGGCCAACGAGCGCTTAATGCACACGATCCTTCAACGATTGGACACGATGACCAATCAGCAAGCATGACATCCGGCCGTACCACCGCCCATGCGAAGGCCCGAGAACGACAATTTCCAAGCCCGGCCGCATGAATCGGATGGATCCGATGATGAGTACTTCCCGAACCATCGAAATCGGGAAGATGACAAGCGACTCCCGAAGATCACAATTCCCTCTTTCAACGGGACTGCCGATGGAAACACCTACCTTGAGTGGGTAGAAAAGGTTGATTCTATTTTCAATCTTTATAATTATTCCGAGAATTTGAAGGTACAATTGGCATCTTTGGAATTTACGGACTATGTTGTACTATGGTGGAGATGCCACCGAGCACAACTCCGGCGCGAAAGAAAACCGGATGTTTCGACATGGGACACCATGAAGGAACATATGCGCGCCGGATTTTTACCCAATTATTATCGGCAAGAATTATTCTTGCAATTACAAGGGCTAAGGCAAGGCGGAAGATCGGTCGAGGAATATCTCACCGAATTCGAGACTTTGCGGATCCGATGCGAATTAGAGGAGCCTAGTGAACAAATCATAGCCCGGTTCATTAGAGGACTCCAAAGAGATATTGGGGATGTCGTGGAATTACAAGCCCACGAGTCATTTGAGTCCCTTATTCAAATGGCCTTGCGGGTGGAGAGACAAATAAAGTGGAGGAACAAGGCCCCGGCCCAAAGGCCGATTCCGAGAGCGCCCGCGCCATATCGCCCGACTCCCGCGACAGCACCCGCGCCCGCGCCCATGCCATGGGCCCCGAAGCCGATCCAGCCGGTCAAACCCCAAGAGGCCGTGAGCGAAACTTCCCGGACCCGAGAAATCAGTTGTTTTAAGTGTCTCGGCCGAGGACATATGGCGGCCCAATGCCCTAACCGAAGGGTTATGACAATTCTCGAGGGTTCCGAAGAAATTGAGAGCGAGGATGAAGCCGAGGGCCCGCAAGCATCCTTGACCGAGCCCGATAAGGATCATGACCCGGCCATGGATGACGATGACACGTGCCATGCCCAAGATGGCAAATTGCTCATGATCCGACGGGTTCTCTAGACCCAAACACAACCGGAAGCCTACCAAAGGGAGAACCTTTTCCATAGCCGATGTTTGATCAAGGAAAGGGTTTGCTCCCTAATTATTGACATAGGAAGTTGCACAAATGTGGCCTCCCGAGAGCTAGTGGACAAGCTATCCTTGCCGACCACCGATCACCCGGCACCATACAAATTGAGGTGGATCACGGACAAGGAGGATGTCCGAGTGACGAAGCGCACCCGGGTAGAATTTGTGATCGGCCACTAGAAAGACACGGTAGTGTGCGATGTGGTGCCGATGAATGCCACTCACCTATTGCTCGGCCGGCCATGGCAATTCGATCGGCATGTCATACACGATGGGTGCACCAACCAATACACGTTCCACATGAATGGCCGAAGAGTCATTCTAGCCCCCTTGACCCCGGAGCAAGTGGCCAAGGATGAGGCCATTAAAAAGGAGGCCCGAGCCAAGGCAACCTTATTTATGGGCCGAAAGGAACTTGAACGATGCTTAGCCCGATGTGACCCGATAGTCATGTTGCTCCACCGAGAAGAGGGCCAAGACAAAGGGCCCCTAATTCCGGACTTTATCAAGCCATTGCTCGACCGGTTCAAGGATGTTTTTCCGGAAGAACTTCCCTTGGGTTTACCTCCCCTCCGAGGGATTGAACACCAAATTGACCTCCAACCGGGAGCCACATTACCTAACCGACCTCCATATCGGTTAAACCTGGAAGAAAGCAAGGAGTTACAACGCCAAGTTCAAGACCTCCTCGAGAAGGGATACATCAAGGAATCTCTAAGTCCTTGCGCGGTACCGGCCCTCCTAGTGCCGAAGAAGGATGGCACGCACCGAATGTGCGTAGATAGCCGTGCCATCAACGACATCACCATCAAGTACCGATTCCCCATGCCTCGGCTTGATGATCTTTTGGATGAACTTAGCGGAGCCAAGATCTTCTCCCGAGTGCATCTTAAGAGCGGATACCATCAAATCCGCATGAAAGAAGGCAATGAATGGAAAACGGCCTTCAAGACAAAGTATGGATTATTCGAGTGGCTTGTTATGCCATTCGGGCTCACCAACGCTCCAAGCACCTTCATTAGGCTCATGAACCATGTCCTTCGGGCCTTTCTTGGTAAGTTTATCATTGTTTATTTTGATGATATTCTAGTATATAGCATGGACATACCGAGCCATTTGGAGCATTTGGAACAACTTTTCATCACCTTGCGGCAATCCCGACTTTATGGCAACCGAGACAAGTGTGCGTTCACCCAACGACGCATACATTTTCTCAGATTCATATTATCCGAAGGAGGTGTTGAAGTGGATCATGAGAAGATCACGGCCATACGTGATTGGCCCACCCCGAAAAGAGTTACGAACGTGAGGAGTTTCCACGGCCTAGCTAATTTTTACCGACGCTTCATCAAAGGGTTTAGCACCATTGTAGCCCCTTTGACCGAGCTTACGAAAAAGGGGAAAGAATTCGAGTGGACCGAGCCGTGCCAAGAGAGTTTTGAGCACATCAAGAAGCGGCTTTGTGAAGCACCTATACTTACACTCCCGGATTTCAACAAAATATTCGAGGTAGAGTGTGACGCCTCGGGCACGGGCATAGGAGCGGTCTTGATGCAAGAGGGCCGACCGATTGCATACTTTAGCGAAAAACTCAAAGGTGCGACTTTAAACTATTCTACTTATGACAAGGAGTTATATTCGCTTATTAGGGCTATTGGTGTGTGGCAACATTATTTGTTGCCTCGGGAATTCATTATACATACCGACCACCAAGCCCTTAAATTTATAAAAAGTCAAG
This sequence comes from Begonia fuchsioides, assembly GCA_003255005.1. Taxonomy (NCBI): domain Eukaryota; kingdom Viridiplantae; phylum Streptophyta; class Magnoliopsida; order Cucurbitales; family Begoniaceae; genus Begonia; species Begonia fuchsioides. Next base: position 3,782 of record QAOC01017268.1, read on the forward strand.
GAAAGCTCAATCAGAGGCATGCAAAGTGGATTGAGTTTTTGGAGAGATATCCCTATATTATCAAGTATAAAAAGGGGGATACAAATGTTGTGGCCGATACTTTGTCAAGACGAAGCATCCTATTCACCGAGATGCGGGTGAGATTCTTTGGTTTCGAATGGATCAAGCAACTTTACCGAGAAGACCTTGATTTTAAGCTACATTTTCAGGCAGCCACGCAAGGGGAGTTATCGGGCTATCATATTGCCGATGGATACCTTATGTGTGGAGGACGATTATGCGGCCCGAGGGGAAGCATCCATGAGTCTCTCATAATCGAGGCACATGGAGGCGGCCTTGCGGGACATTTTGGCGAGAAGAAAACGTGGGAGATGCTTAAGGAGCATTTCTATTGGCCACATTTATTCTGAGACGTGCACCACTTCGTTCAAAGGTGCATTGTGTGCAAAAAGGCCAAAAACCGAACTTTGGCTCAAGGCTTATACCTCCCTCTACCGGTACCGGATCATCCATGGCAAGCTGTGAGCATGGACTTTGTGGTAGGCCTTCCTCGGACGAGCAACCGAAAAGACTCGGTAATGGTGGTGGTTGACCGGTTCTCCAAAATGGCACACTTGATCCCGTGTCACACCACTAACGATGCCACTTATATTGCAGACCTTTTCTTCAAAGAGGTCGTGAAGCTACACGGAGTGCCGCATTCCATTGTATCCGATCGAGATGGGAAATTTATAAGCACATTTTGGAGGACTTTGTGGGCTAAGCTCGGGACTAAACTCTTATTTAGCTCGGCCTTTCACCAACAAACCGATGGGCAAACGGAAGTGGTCAATAGATCACTTGGAGCATTATTGAGAAGTGTGGTCCGAAAAGGTACATCCACGTGGGAAACGAAATTGCCCTTTGTGGAATTCGCATATAACCGATGCAAACACAACACCACGGGCATGACACCATTTGAAGTGGCCTACGGATTCAACCCGTCTACACCATCGGATTTGCTTCCATTGCCAAGCCGAGAACTTGATAATCTCGATGGATTACATAAGGCCGAACTCATTCGGAAGATGCACGAAAGGGTCAAAAAGACCATTGAGCGGAAGAATGAAAAATATGCATCCTCGGCCAACAAGAAGAGAAAAGAGAAGATCTTCCGAGTGGGAGATCTTGTGTGGCTAAAGACTCGGCATTTTAAGCAAAAACATGCCAAATTGCTTCCAAGGGCCGAGGGACCCTTCCGAGTAGCTGAGCAAATTAACCCGAACGCATACAAGATTAGCCTTCCCGGCGAACCCGAGGTATTAGTCACGGCTAATGTGCAAGACTTGTCCCCATACTTGGACGAGGACATTCATGAAGAGGAGGACCCCGAGAGTGGAGATTTGGGGGCAAATCCTCAAGTACCCCGGGAGGATGATGTGCCACGAGACTCGGGCCCGACGAGCCGAGATTTTTATACTAACTTGGTTGCTCATTTTGTAGGGAACATTATCATGGAGAAACCCTCAGAGCTTGATCAAAACCAACCGAGGACATGCATCATGTGGCACCCCGAGTCGGACACCAAAGACCGGGCCAAGACCGCCCATATCGGGTCAGCAGATCGCGCCAAGGTCGCCAACGGGCCAGCCGACGCGGCCCATGCCGAGTCCCATTAAGGGGCTCGGCCCCCTTCAATAAGTGGCCGAGCGCCACATTTCCTTTCAGCAATTAGAGACTTAGAAGAGTAAGAAGAGCAAGCCCAAGTCACGAAAAGACGAAGTTTAAGGCCCACGATCCGACATGGCCGAAGCCCATGCAACACTTAAAGAAGCCCAAGGCATCCTTCAAATTTGACCGTGTCAAATCTTCAAGGATAAGATATTTCGGCTGGAAAATAACAAACAAGAGGATTTGGGGGGATTCGCGCGCACAAAATCCCATGAATCTCGGAGATACATATCTCGGCCGAGCGCACCCAACAGCGCACCCGACAGCACCTACCCGCACGCGCACCCGACCGCATCTCGGCCGCGCCATCCACAACGCTGACGCACTCCTTGCGCACCCGGATCCAGCTGCTTACCGATAGCGAAGACGAGCGCGCCCGAGCACCCGACTACGAAATTGTGCACGCCCGAGCACCCGGACCCGGCTACAACCGAAGGCACACAATCCCGCAAATCTCGCGGCCACCGATCAAAGCCTTCACGATCCTAGACGTCCAACTCGATCAACGGCTTACGATTCTTTCTTAGTTGTTTTCCTTTTATGTTTTTGTCTATTTAAGAGGCACTTAGCCTCTATGGAACTTAGTGAATTTTTATCAATACAAGTGCTTCTAGCCTTTTGATAATTCCCTCAAACGTCGATCCTTCTCCGGTGAGTCATATCCGGCCAAGTCTCGACAACCCTCGTCCGTGAACGGTGAGTCATATCCGAACACGAACTAGGTCTACCTTTCTAAACACTTAGATTGCTCAAGTGTTTAGATCGACCGCACCATATTCTCCTAAATTCCATCCCGTTTCCCGAGCCATCAAATCTCCGCCACCACCGATTCCGGTTCATCCACTACCCTCCGAACCACCTCCGTTTTGATCCGTGCCATTACCATATTTACACCTTCAATCCACCTTATTTCCACCCCATTACACTTCCACAACCTAACTCTAGAAATCGCCCGACCATATTTACCTACCGCCGTACACGTTACCTCCTCCGGTCACGCGTACGCTCATCTCCCAATCACGGTGCGCCGCTCATCGATTGACGGCACATCAAGCCCGATAACCGGTCCGTTACTGTTCTTACTTACTTACTTACTTACTTACATTACTTTGGTGGAAAACTTGTTTACTTTAATTTCTAAAAACTATTACCTTTAGTTCATAAAACAGTTTACAAGAAAACCGTCAATGATAAAAACATACATTCTAATTCCACCCTTATCAAAAATACATAAGCATCGGATAACTTAAAACTGCAGCGGAAGACAATTACTTCAACTTAAAATACATAAGCTTTTAATAAAATACATGATCATTTCATAACTTAAACTTACAGCGGAAAACTATAGTTCAAAATACATTCACTCTAAAATACTTTAAAATCCATCACACGAAAATAAGGGTATACATCTTAATTACATCTCAAAACATTCAAAACATTTTTACAAAATAACTTGTGTGTGTCATACATCACTCCCCGTCGGTCATTGCTCAATAAACGGTATCATTTGGACACCCCTCTGTTCTAACTTCTTGCTCAGTCTTTTGCTCACTTTCTTCCATTATATTCCCTACATTGCAAAGCCTAAACTATGAGCCTAAAGCTCAGTAAATAGCATAACTATAAAATGCAATGCATGAGTATGCTATGCTGTTGATAAAACCATGCACATTTCATTCACGTTTCTTAGGTTTCATATTTTCTTTATCTTTGGAAATATTACAGGATCTCAAGAACACCCCCTCCACCTACTTCAACTTCTACTGATCGTGAGCTCACTACTTTACTACTTGAGGTGCTCAGGCCTGTAATAACCATTTACTTTACTTTACTGTTCTGATATTCAAGTTCTTAATTCATCGGAGACGAAACATAATTAGCGTCCCATACCACCAATTATATCTCGCTACCTCCAACTACGTTGTAAAACATGCATGAAAATAGTTCGTAGACATTTTGTAAAACTATGATTCATGACCATATGAACATGAAAATATCTCTTAAATCATATCACATATCATGAAAATAAGCATACATCATCAAACATATCATGCGAACAAACATGCAGCACACATCAAACAATCATCCTAATCTTTGCAATGTAGTCCCACTTAAGGGCCAAATAATCTTAATGCTAACTTACCTTAGCCTCTAAGTTGATTCGATCCACTTGAGTCTCCTTTTTAATCCAATCGATGGCTTAAACCTATAAATCATATACAGATCAGAATTCGCATAAAGTCTTAACTTTCTGTTCCAACTTTGAACATCTATAACTTCCTCTATATTGATCCATTCCTAATGATTAAGGTGTCAAATTGTTCCTTAGGGAGTCTACTATAACTTCTTAGAAGACACCCAATTCAGAAAACCAAAGCATGCTGACTTACATTGACAAAATAGAAGGCATTCACTGTTTGAACAGTGATTAGGTCGACATAAACCTATATATGTCGACATAACTGAGCATAGTGTGTCGACTGCTTATTCGTGCAGTCGACCGAATCATTTACAGAGAGTTATTTTATGTCGACCGGTCGATCATGTGTCGACCGGTGCTCCCCCAGTTTCCGTCTACCAACTTGCGACGTCCATATCTTTTCCTACATAACTCCGAATCAAGTGATTATAACAGCTATAGATTACTCTAAAGGTCTACTATAACTCTTGTGAAGGACATAAACTCATATTCGTAAAAATAATCGACCGAATATCCAAAAACCATAACCCTGTACGTAAATAACTAATTTCGAAACACTTGACACAAACTCCTTCATTTTTATCTACTAATTCAACCAACATCATCATTTTATCATTATTGAACCTACAAGAACTTTAAAGGACATGAAAATACCTTGAGCTTCAGCCTCCACGAAATATCAAAGCTCTTCACTTCACTTCTCTTGAAGTCACTCACTTTTTCACTCTTTTTCTCACAATACTTCTTCTCTATCTCAATCTCACCCTCCTTTGATTTGGAGCACGAACCCTAGGGAGAAAAAGGGGAAGGAGATTGTGGTTGGGAGGGACAAATCCTAGCCAAGACCCACATAAAGCCCTTTATCAATTAAAATCAATTTTCCTTTTATGTCCACCAATCAGAATTCTGGTGATTTTGCTGACTTATCCAACTTATGTCGACATAAGTCAACTTATGTCGACATAATGAATTCCCGAATGTTATGCTATGTCGACCGCTCGTCTATTGTGTCGACCGAACTTGAAGGTGTTGACCGCTTGACCATGCGGTCGACCGAATAAACTCCCGAAAGCTATTCTATGTCGCAGACTGCAAATTATGTCAACCGAACTTGAAGGTGTCGACCGCTTGACCATGCGGTCGACCGAATAAACTCTCGAAAGCTATGCTATTTCGACCGCTCGTCTATTTTGTCGACCGAACTTGAAGGTGTCGACCGCTTGACCATGCGGTCGACCGAACCTATATAATTTTCCAACCTTTCTGAATAACATTATCCCACATACTTCTTAAACATTATTTTCCTCATCACCTTCAGCCTACTAATTTGCTAATAGCCACAATACTTTAATACTCTAACGTTTAAGCATTTTTCATAAAAAGGTTTTAATCGCTTTCGTCTTAAAGTCACAATTCCTTAAAAGAGAATAATAATAAAACAAAACGAGGGTTGTTACATCCTGGGTCTACCAAGATGTATCAGGACTTGAGGCGACAATATTGGTGGTCAAGAATGAAATGCGAAGTGGCAGAATACGTGTCACGTTGCGCGGTATGCCAATAGGTTGAAGCTGAACACCAAAGACCTGCGGGATTGTTGCAACCCTTGACCATTCCAAATTGGAAGTGGGATCATATAACCATGGACTTTGTCACAGGTTTACCGAAGACCCCACAAAAGTTTGACTCTATATGGGTCAATGTGGACAGCCTAACAAAGGCTGCACACTTTATTCCGGTCCGCATGAAATTCCCCATATCCAAACTTTGTAGGCTCTACATTGAGAGTGTAGTTCATCTACACGGAGTACCCTTGAGCATTGTGAGTGACCACGACCCCAGGTTCACTTCGAATTTTTGGAAAGGATTGCAGAATGCTCTAGGTACAGAATTGAACTTGAGTACGGCCCATCATCCTCAAACGGATGGACAAACTGAGCGTACGATTCAGACTCTAGAAGATATGCTTAGATCATGTATATTAGATTTTGGAGGCAGTTGGGTTACTCATTTACCCTTGGTCGAATTTGTCTACAATAACAGCTACCAGGCTAGCATCGGAGTTGCTCCGTATGAAGCTTTATATGGAAGACCTTGTCGATCTCCACTTTGTTGGGCCGAGACTGAAGACAGAATTTCTTTGGGCCCTGACCTGGTTCGTGAGATGAGTGAGAAGTTTAAGCTTATACGGCAGAGGCTGGTCATAGTACAAAGCCGGCAGAAGAGCTATGCAGACCTTAAGCGCCGTGAGGTGGAGTTTGTATGTATTTTTGAAAGTTCGACCAAGGCGTGGGATTAGACGATTCAGAGTGAATGGAAAATTAGCTCCGAGGTACATTGGTCCTCTCCTGATTGTTAAATGAGTGCGCGCAGTAGCTTACAAGCTTGAGCTTCCTGCCCAGCTCGCGTATGTGCACGATGTATTTCACATCTCTATGCTGAGGAAGTGCGTTTCAGACCCTTCACATGTAGTCCCTTGGACTGACGTACCTATCGAGGAAGACGTGACGTATGAAGAAGAGCCTGAACAAATCATTGATCGGGAAGTTTGTGTGATACGAAGAAGAGAAGTTCTCGTGGTTCGTGTATTATGGCAGAACAATGCAGAAAACGAGGCAACTTGGGAACTCGAGTCTCATATGATAGAAAAATACCCTCGTTTATTTACATCTTTTTATTAAGTTTGTATTGAAAATTATTTTAAGGGGGTTATGATATAAGGACCCAAAATTTTAAATCCCGAATTTCAAGGAAAATTTTTCGCGTTTGTTGACTAGTCGTATGTTGGATTTTTGACCAGTAATTTGTCGGGTTTCGTTACTTGTAACGTTGAATATTCTCAGTCAATGATTTGAATTTCGATCGAACTGTTGATTTACGTTTCGTAAATTTTGGACGGTGAGGATTAAGTCAATTTTTCCGGTTATGTGGAAACATAGTTATTTCGGATAATTGACGAGAAAGCTGAGAAGATTGAATTGGAAATTTAATAGTTATCCGATTGATTTTTGATAATATAATTTTATATTATTATATTATATTATTTAATTATAATATAATATAATATATATTATTTATATTATATGTAATAAGAAGAGGAGAGGACTTACCTGTACGACACCACCGCTTGGAAATCGAGAGAGGGAAACCGTGAGAGAGGTTGAGCTTCATCGTTTTTGACAATTTAAGTGTCTTTACGGCCGTCTCCACTTGGGGAAGAAGTCTGTTAAAGCGGTTTCGAAGGTAAGCCCTTATTTTGTGAGAAATCTGAGAAAAACCGTGAGTTGGGGGTGGTTTCGGTTTTTCAAATCTTAGTTTTTTCTCACGATTTCTGGTGTAGATGTGCTCATCTCGCCGAGAAGAACGTTTTGGTATGGAAATCAGCCGGAACGGAGTTCGAAATCGGCGATGGCGACGGATCATCGCCAGGTCAACCAGTCCAAACCGAACCGGTTCAATTCGAATCAAATTGATTCGATTTGAACCGAACTAAATTAATTCAAAATTGAATCGGACCGAATCAAATCAGACCAAACCGAAATGAACCGTGTCAACGTTGACCGTTGACCGGGTCAACATTGACTGTTGACCAGGTAAATAGTTGACCAGTTCGGTCCAAACCGAGCCGCGGCACCTGGGGCTGTTTTGGCCCGCTTTACTGTCTTTTTGCTCTGGTTTCATTTCTCTTCTCTTATACACTGTATTTGGGATATTACAGAGGAGTTTAACGATATTGAAATGAGCCCGGTGTGGGCGAAACATGGATTCCCTAATTCGACCTAAAATCCTGATTCCGTTCTAATTTTTCAAGGAATTAAAAAGGTAGGGGTTTTATATATACATACTAACTTTAAATGTTTAAATTTCATTTATATTATTATTATTATTGCAATTTATTGTTATTGAACATACGCATCATATGCATTGCACATTCATCATTGAACATTGTGCACAAATGGTTAATAGGGACGGCTAAGCCTGCCCTTGGGTTTCAAATCCCTAAACTGGATCCGAGTCTTTATGGTTGCCACTACCTTGAGAGTGGAGTCTCCACTGTGGAGTTACACATCATTTGCACTGCATCTCATTGTGCATTTACTTTATGGTTGCCACCACCTTCGAGTGGATGTATACTCATTATTTATATTTCACCTCATTGTACATTTACATATTTATGGATTGTTCAAAATCCTGTTTAAACATGTTTTAACATGTTCTTATTTATTTATAATTTAATTATAAAAATAAAACCTCTACTGAGAGTAGCCACTCACCCCTTTGGCTACAAATTTTGTTTTCAGGATTATTTCCGGATAAAGTCCAGTAAGGCTTATATTGGAGTTTCAATTCTCTAATTTGTATTTGAGAATTTTTAACGATGTATTATTTAAAATTGTAAAACTTTCCGTGTATATTATTTGGTTTAAACATTTTATGTATGCTATCCGACTATTTGGATTAAATGTTTGGGCTTGCCTGAAATTTTAAGACTTCCGTTGTTCGATTTTAATTGATTACCCGAGCCTAGGGCTTAGTGGTCGGGTTCCCTCGGGAATCAGACCATTGAGCCCGGCATCTGTCTAGGACCTGTTTCGGGTCATGACAGAAAGTACTCATTGTGTCGACCTCTCCTCGATCCTGGGGTCGACCCGAAGTATTCCCAAACACTTAGAAGATTTTCTAACCTTTCCGAATAACATCATTACTTATAACCCCTTAAACTTTATTTTCTTCATCACCTTAAACCTACTAAATTGCTAACATCAACAATACTTCAATTCTTCAATATTTACCCAACATTCCTAAAACAAATCTTAAACACTTCCATCTTAAAGTCACAAAATTCTAAAATAAAAATGAGGGTTGTTACATTCTACCCTCCTTCATAAAAAGACTTCAAACATCTCTGGATGCTTTTCCTTCATTTCTTGTTCTCTTTCCCAGGTAGCTTCATCCGCTTTATGATTTCGCCTTAGAACTTTCACCAATGGAATTTGCTTACTACGCAAGACCTTGATTTTCGTATCCAGTATCCTTATTGGCTGCTTTTAATAATCTCATAGTTGGCTCTATTTCTATCTGTTCTGCTACCACCACTTGGGATGGATCACTAATGCATTTTCGTAACAATGACACATGAAACACATTGTGAACTCCTGCCAAGTTTTCTGGTAATTGCAACATATAGGCCATGTGTAATACCAGTGTACAAAACTAAGTGTTTTTACGCTATCTAATGCTTCAACTAGAAATTTTTTTGGAGTCATACATACTGAATAATGAGTAAGAAAATAAGGCGAATTGTAGTATGACAAATGTCACTATAGGATTAATACCAAATCATGATTAAGACATAATTAGTAAAAATTATGGGATCATTAAGGTTTACTAATCATGATTAATTAAGTTAACCCTGTAGATTAGCTTAGAACTAATGTGAATTAATTAGTTAAGCTAAACATGATTTAAATAATGATAATGGAGGTATTTTAGCAAATAATAGAGCAGGTTATGGTAAAATGGTAAAAGTGAATAGATAAATTTTGCAAAATAGTAATTTCACCCCATGAACTATCTAGAAATATTGGAGGATGGCTGCTGATCAGCCATTATCGTGCTGAAGAGAGAGAAAGGGTGAACGAGAGGGAGGATTTGACAGAAAAGAGTTTAGAGAGAGAATGTGAAAGTTGAAAGGGGAGAAGCTGAAATTGGCCTCCAATCCTTTGAGGAGAAGTGTTCCTCTCATCAAGAGGAATCTATTGAGCTTAAAATCAAGAGGTATGACCTTATTTTTACGTGGTTTAGAGTTATTAAGATTATTCACATGATTACATTAAGGATAAGTGAGAATTATAGGATTATCAATGACTTTGCAAGTTGGTTATGAGTGATACA
>QAOC01017268.1:13927-33695 GCA_003255005.1 Begonia fuchsioides
AATAAATATGATTGGTGAATTTGGGGAGCAGCTTAAGTGGGGTGGAATGAGGAGAAAACACCTCATGCTTTCTCCACCTCCTCCTTAGCTTTTATGAAGAGGGTTTCCAATCAGATGGGGAAACCCACGAAATTCATCTCCTTCTCTCAAGTTCTCTCTAGTTTTTTAGGAGAAAAGTAAAGATTTGGGGATAGTTGAAGTGTGTGAGGGCATTTAGTGCATAAAAAGTGAGATTTAGTGCACTATTGAAGCAAGAAAAGAGGAAAACAGGAAAGCCACGAATTTGGAAACTTTGGTGCAAGTTTTCTTTCCTCTAAGGTATCAATTCTTCCCCTATATTGATATATAAGTGCTTGGGTTGGTTCAGAATGGTTGCTAGTGCATAAATTTTAAAGTTGTACCAAGATTTCCCAATTTCGGACAAATCTGCACAGTTTTAAGATTTGAATTATTACAAGGTTTTCGAGTAGTAATTTGATTTTACTTTCCTCAGATGACTTAAAGTAGACATCTTCAAAAAAGTTATGACACTTGAATCATTGTTATTGGACTTGTGTATCTCAAGATATAGTTGTTGGAAATTACTGTAAAACAGGGTATATCCGAGATTGCTCACTCAATTTTCTTTTATGTATTAAGGTTACCAAGTGATAAGTGTTGAAGATTAAGGGATTAAGTGATGAACTTAAAGCTAAGGACTTCAAGTAAGTAACTCTGAATGTGTTTGGCCCAATTGGGACTACAATACAAAGAGTAGACTTTATGGATTATGATTTGAATTGATTAGGTGCTAGATTAAGTATGAATGATATTCTGTTGGGGTGTATTTGCACAATACACCGACCCAAACTCTTGGGATTGTTTGTGTGCTTGTTTGCAATTGATTGATGATTGCTATGTTAAGTTAAATTTAATATTATCATTATAGGTTATATGAACGTTGTATTTCATGCATATGTACAATTGATCATGCATCATGTTTTATGAAAAGAACGAAAATGTTTTACATGCATGGTTTTCCTGATGATTCAACCGGATATTGTGGAGGGAGTAGAGTAAGGCTGCCTCGAGGGAGGCCATACGGTGCCAATCCTCTATTCCGTAATCTTCAATATTCGATATGTAAAGCATGTAAGTATCAAGCTATGGGTGGGATGGAATGAGCTGTCTTGTGGATCGGGCCATATGGTGCTCATGAACTGTCCTAAATGGACCAAACGGTGTTCATTGGGCTGCCCGTGAAGAAGACCAAATGGTGCTTTTCCCTCCCTGTACGTTGTGACGCCCACACCAAAGTAAAAGTGTCAAGAAATCAAATGGAACGAAAATGGAACATGTTTTAAGAAATGCATATTCATGTAGGCATTAAGGAATCATGTATGGTTATTTACTGAGCCTTAAGCTCATTAGATTAAGCTTTGTATTGTAGGTGATGAGATTAGTGGTGAGGAGGTTTTTCCTTATCATTGATACAACATGGTGGAGGAGGTATAGCCGGTGCAGATGCTTGGATCGTTAAGTGACGACCGGTGGAAGATGTATTTTGATGTTTAGTGTTTTGAAATGTGTAATGTTTAAAAGAGATTGATAATACATATTTATCAAAGTTTGTAAATTAACCTTATGTTTTGAACGAATACAATGTTTAATTAAGAAGTTTTATATGGTTAATTAGTGTTCTTATCAAATGGATTTAACTATCATTAAGTCTTNAAGGATTTTGAAGAATCGTAAATAATGGTTAGGAGAAGAAGTTTTTAACTTTGTACATATAACTTGTAAATAGTTTAAGAAACGTAACATGTTGTAAATATGTTTTAAGTAACTTTAGTTTTCATGTATGCCTTAAATGATTTTTACAAGAAAATATCTTCCGGTGCAAGAAAAAAAAATGAAGAACATATTTCTAGCTAGGAAGGACGTTACAAATTTATGGTATCAGAGCCCAAGTCAAAATCGTTTCTGCAGACAGCTCGACAACACAACTACCAACATGAACGAGCTTCAATATTAGTAAGTTTTTCTTATTATAAGCTAATAAGTATTTCCTTATACATTATTGCTCGATGTAGGATTAGTAAGTATCCCCTTCAATCCCAATTGCATTAAATATCTCAACTCTCATTCTATTATTTTCTAAGTCATTCCATTGTATTAAACTATTCATTCTTTTTCATCCTTCTACATTTGTATCCCAATTTAACCTTTGTTCAGCCTCAAACATTCAACTTTTATAATCAAACTTGAAACTCCCTATACCATTTTCATTTTCTTCACTTAATTGGGATCCATGTGAACTCTTTCGACATCGATGTGAGAACTACCTTGTATAATCCTTGCATAGTTGATGGAAATTCCCAATTTGTATGCTGCTTTTTCAATCTCAGTTATAATCAAGACAGGTCCAATAGCTTTTGGGATGAGTGTTCCTCCTTCGTACCAAAACACTTACTCTTTTAAATGATGAACTTTTAAAGAATAACATGTTTCCTCAACCAAACTTGAGTCCTGTATAAGCTAGCATAGCCCTCATCTTGGTCTCGTGACACTCAAATCCTCTTTCCTAATCATGCATATTGATCCCTGAGTTGTTGTAACATATTTGGATCATGTAATTTGCTTCTCTAGTGTTATCTAATATGAGGTAATTTACACTTCTCATCATACTTCACCTTATAAAGGTTGTACTAATTGTAGCTTAGTAGTAATGAGTGTAAGTACACTTCGCAAAGGGCAACGACTTGCTCTATGACACTTTAAAACTTTAACACTCATGCTTTCACCGTGTCTTCTAAATTTGGGTTACCCTTTTGATTCGTCTACCGATTCGGGGATGAAGCGCCATTCATATTTCTAAACTTTTATGGTCTTTTCCAAACCAATGGAAATTGATATTCCAACGAATCTTACTATCTCTTAGATGTGCATCTTCACATACTTGTCCAAAATATTTAAAACATTCAAATTGTTACGTCCAAAAAACTACTGGTGTATTTGTTTACTCTAATAGATATCTTCCAAAAACTCATAATGTTTATATTCTTCGTGAATGTCATCTTGAAATATCGTCCATTTTGATCGAACAATTTGTCAATCTTTGATGACATACACTTATCCCTTATCGTTAACTTACTTAATTTCTCCGTCCATGAATTTGTTCTTGGTTGTTACTTTTTCATTTAGGAATAGTTTCTCACTAGACGCCCTATTCTCTTTCCATCTAATAATCGTCATGTGCCGATAGCACATTTTCCAAAATGCCTCCTTTAAGGTTATGGCATAACTTCGCTTGAGAAGAATCTTAAAATTACTTTTTACTTTTCCTTCTTTGAGCTTATTCACACTTGATCCTTTTTGTTCCTCTCAGTGTTTGTCATTCTTTACTTAATTGAGGTATTATCGGTTCAAAGAAATTCTCATCAAAGATTTCTTATACCTCATAAACAACATCTAAATTTCCAAGATTCTTGGCCACCACATTAGCATGATTAACGTTCTCGGTACCAGCTACTTTACTCCTTTATAAGTTTCAAACTTTACACCTTGAATATATTGGTACACTTTTTACTTAAGTGTGGGGCAGATTTTGATAAACCTCAAAATGTCTTCTAGATATATTTGCTTATCTCCTTAACTAGTTCTTCTCAAAACCCTTACATTCAATCTTCTAGATTTACGAGACTCCCCCTACTTGATACTCTAGGCATATTTTAATTACTTTCTGTCTTTCTCATTTTAAAATCTTGTTTCCCTTGTCCAATCCATAGCAAGAACGTCTTTGTCACTGGGGTATAAATCATGGTAGTTTCTTGAAGCCCATACTCACCAAATATATTCATCCTATAATTAGTAGCTCTTACTTCTTTTTCTTGAGTATATTTACTTCCAACTAATCTGTCAACATCTACCTATTTATATGAATCATAACCCTCCATGTTCTTATGATTTGGTTCATGCATGGATACATGATGACCAGAAAGTTCATTGTGAAACTTCAATTATTTCTTTTCTTCCATGGTCATGCTTACTTGAGGAATGAGAATATTGATAATCGTCTAACTGAGACATTCTATAATCTTGTGACATCTTACCTACCACTCAATATGGTCATCCAAAGCATCTACAAATCGACCATCTTGCTTTACTGAAATTCTCACTCTGATCAAGACCATAAGTCATTTCAGTATGCAAGTGAGTCATTTTATTTAAGCTCCCTCGAGCATATTCATGAGCATGATTTATTGTTCTACCTTGTTTAGAGTAAAGATAATCTTCATGCTCATTCCTAGAACTAAAAATACCTCGTTGATGATAATTAGCACTCCTATTTCTTTCATCAGAATCTACTGGCCTTGGCTTATATTCGTCACTTCTCTTCAAAAATTCATGGCAAGATGCAATCCTTTCTTTAAGGACTTAAACTCCTCTCTTGAATGTGAAAACTATGAGAGTATCTGTTGGGATCGTAATCCACTCTTCAGCTAACACAAGATCTGTGGACTGTCCATCAAACGGTTAAGGATTCATTTTTTTTCTAAATCTCCCACAGCTCAGCCCTCCACCATTCTTGTTTTGTCTATTTCCTTGCTCTTCTCTATTCATCATTCGCTCTAATTATTAAAACTAGCGGTTAACTAACTCTGTCAACTATCGAACAGCTTCAGTCATATCACTTTGTCCCCTTCACGTCCAGTGGCCATAGTACTCTAATCTTGAATTAACAAACAGTCATACATACATTTAAAAATTTACAAAAATTAAAAAAAAAATACAACTTACAGTGTATGAAGTATCTCCATGTGAAGGCTTGTGCTGTTAGGGAGTCTGCAGAAATGATTTTAAAACCCGGTGCGCTCTGATACCATATTGTAACGTCCCATTTTTTCCCTTGCTTAATTTTTTTTTTGTTTTTGTAAACACATGTACTAACTTTTAACAATTTAAGGTAAAACTTATCAATTTGAAATCCTTAAGATAAAATACAGCAGAAGACTTTTATTTAACTTCATCAAAACCAACTATATTCATAATAAGTAACCAAATCACACTTGTACTTTAACATTAGAACCAAGTTATTACAAAACAGTTAGAAACTAAATATAATATTATACATTAGTTTTCAAACAAAAAATTTCCATTAACATGGGTCGCCTACTGGTCAAAATTGCACTATCAGCCGCAAACATCCGAATGGACGTACTTAACCACCTCAAGCATTTATCCCTACATTACAAAGCTTATCTAATGAGTCTAACGCTTAGTAAGTTAATCAATAATAATAAAACATTTATGAGACCTTTATGCATATGCTGCTTTATAAAAACAATGCAGTTTTAGTATCGTTCATTTCATTTCTTTTCTTTCACTTAACAGTCCAGCTAATGTGGGTAATACCGTCTAGGGGAGTGTAGGAACCATTTGGTCCAACCTCTTGGGACATCCAAACTCAAACCCTGCCCAACATATAACTATTTACATACATTTCGTTCATTTCACTCTTTCATTTGTTTGATTGTTGAAGGTACCACGAGAGAGAGTAGACACCATTTGGCCTCCCTTGAGGCAGTCTAACTCGAGCTCCTCCCTCAACGACTTGTTGCGTATTATCATGAAAATCATGCATGCAAATCATTTTCGTATTTTTCTTAAAACCATGATGCATGAACAATTAAAATGCATGAACATGTTAACATGCAATAAATATATAATTCAAAATTGCAAGCATTCTAAACATGTATCTCTATTCTAACACCAAAAATCAATCAATCATCAAACAAGGCACACAAACATATCCTCAAATAAATTGAGGTCGGTGTATTGTGCATTACACCTCAAACAATCAAGAATATTGCAAAATCATAAAATCCTAATCTTTGTAATGTAGTCCCCTTTAGGGCCAATCACATGCAACATTAACTTACATTTGTAGCTAGATTGAGTTGATCCACTTGAGTCCCCTTTTTAATCCAATAGATGACCTAAACCTACAGATCATTTAAGGATAAGAAATCGGGTAACATAACCTATTTTATGGCATAAAGTCACAACTTACTATTCTAACTTTGAACAACTATAACTTCCTCTATATTGACCCATTCATGATGCTACGGGTATCAAACTATTCCTTAAAGGGTCTACTATAACTTCTCAGAAGACACAAAGTTCATAAAACTATTGTAGCATAAAGTGTTGATCAATGTTGACATAATAGTGAGTATGCAACACCGGAAATCAAGGACCGGTCAACCAAACCTATAAGGGGTCAACCCATGTTGACAAAACAGAGAGACTGCATTGTTAAATCGAGAATCGGTCGACCTTAACCTATAAGGGGTCGACCGCAGCTCTCCCCAGTTTCTGTACACTGACTTGCGACGTCCATAACTTTTTATACATAGCTTCAAATTGAGTGATTCAAACGACTATAGATCTCTCTAAGAGACTAATTTAACTCTTATGCAGAACATAAACTCAAAATGGTGCTACAATTTGACCGAATCTCAAAAACCCTTACCTTGCACATAATTAACCAATTTCACAGAAATAATATGAAATCATTCATATTTATCCACCAACCCAACCAATACATCATATTATCCTTAATGAACCTAAAAAAAACTCGGAGGGTAGAAAAATTACATTGAACTTTAGTCTCCACGAAAGCTTTAGAGTTTCCTGCAGGATCGAGTTTAACCTAAATAGGGGGTGAATTAGGTTAACTAAACTTTTTTTTATTACTAAGTCAAGTTCGTGCGGATTGTTTAGTTATATCTAAAACTCAAGAGTGGAACAATTGACCAAGTAAATGAGAGTTTAGAGTAAGCGAAATTGACACTTGTTTGGTAACGCGGTTTGGCCAACCTTGCCTATGTCTGCGCTTCAAGTTACCTCCTTGAAGATCCTTCTCGTTCAACCTTGAGCTTTACTCCGATTGACTTACGGGTGTCAACCAAACCTTTGACTCTTTTCTTGAAGGAGTGTCACCCCTTTTAAAATAGGCGTTCAAGAAACAAGTTACACTTTGTAAGGTTTTTAACAAACCGACTCACTCAAGCTCAAGAAAGATATACAAGTTTAAGTACAAGGATTTGAGAGAGTATAAGTTTGAGAAATAAATTTGGCAGCAATTCGGAGTAGTTTTCTCTCAGAAAAATCGTTGATGAAAAATGAGACCGCTTCATCTATTTATAGACTGCTGCAAAATTGTCCAGTTGGGTCGACACAAGTCCATATGGGGTCGACACAAAGTGCTATCCGGTAGACACATCAAAATATATCGGTTGTAAAGTTTCTGACCGTTGGTGCTGTACTGTTGAATTGGGTCGACACAAATGTTGTTGGGGTCGACACAAAATCTTCTCTGGAAATTGTTGTGGTCGACACAATGCTTGTTCGGTCGACACAACCTTGACAAATCCTTCTCTGGAATTTGCTAGGGTTGACACACTATTTGTTCGGTCGACACAACCTTGAAGCATCCTTCTCTAGAATTTCTGGGGTCGACACAATATTAGTTGGGTCGACACAAATTCTAAAGAATTCATCTCTGGATAAAGCTAGGGTCGACACAATTATAATGGGGTCGACACAAATGGGTTGGGCAGAGACTTATTTCGTGCAGGTGGGGTCGACACATAAGTCGACACAAATTCATCACTGGGGGACAAAAGATTTGGATGGGTCGACACATTTTCGCACTGTTCTGCCAGTTTAGGTCGACACAATAGATTTGGATGGGTCGACACAAAAGATTTGAATGGGTCGACACATTTACGCATTGTTCTGCCAGTTTAGGTCGACACGATAGATTTGGGTGGGTCGACACAACTTATACGTTGGGCTGAGACTTAGCTTCTGTTTTGGAAAGGGGTCGACACAAGGATACCATGGGTCGACACAACTGGAAAGTCTCGGCCTCTGTTTTTATTAAGGGTCGACACAAAAACTCTATGGGTCGACACAAATCAGAAAGGCTAAGCCTCTGTTTTGAATATGGGTCGACACATATAACTAAGGGTTGACATAAACTAAGTACGCTATGTTTCTGGATTATCTAAGTGTCGACATATATGACTAAAGGTCGACACAAACAACATATATACATGACTTTTCTGCAGCACTTAAAAAAAATAGTTAGACTTTAATTGTACCCTTCAATGAGGGTATTTCTCATGAATCGTTAAGTCTCACAATAGTTTCTTTTATCAATTTTATCTTTCATGCTCATCTTGCATAGTTATCATCAAAAATAATTAATTACTTTAAACATATTTTTAAAGCTAACATTTCCTACCTCACCTCTCTTGAGATATCCCACTTTCTCGCTATTTTCTGTCACAGAACTTCTTTTCTTTCTTAATCTCACTCTCCCTTTGATAAAGACGTGAGAGCTTAGAGGAAAATAGGGAGAAGAAATCAGGCTGGAAGGAAAATGGCAGACCATGCCTTCTTATCTTCTTAATTAAACAAAAATCAACCTTTCCTTTAAGTCCACCAATGAAAACTCTACATGTTTTTGTTGGCTTTTCAACTCAAATTGGGGAAGGAGTTGTTTGTGTTGACCGCTCGATCTTTGTGTCGACCGAAGGAAGTTCCTGAGAGTCATTTGTGTCGACCCCTCTTAAATCCTGGGGTCGACCTAAAGTATACAGTTTTGTCAACCCCTCCTAAATCCTAGGGTCGACCTAAAGTACACAATTGTGTCGACCCCTCCTCAATCCTAGGGTCGAACGAAAGTATTCATTGTGTCAACCCTCCTCGATCCTGGGGTCGACCGAAAGTTCCAATTGTGTCGACCCCTCCTAAATCCTAGGGTCGACCGATAAACAAAGTGTCGACCGCTAATCCATAGCGGTCGACCGGAAATCACTTATTTCCTTCATCACCTTCGACCTACTAATTTACTAATATCCAAAATACCTTAACACTCTAATATTCAAGCAACATTCATAAAAATAATCTTCAACGTTTCCATCTTAAAATCACAAATTCTTAAAATAAAATGAGGGTTGTTACACTAGGGTTTAATTTTCAAGGTTTAAGATTCCAGATGTTTAGGATTCAGGGTTTAGGCTTTTAAGGTTCAAAGTTCCTACGTTCAGAGTTTAAAGTTATAGGGTTTAGGATTTTAAGGTTTGAGGGTTCATGGTCCAAGTTTTAGGATTCTAAGGTTCACGATTTAGGGTTTAAGGGTTCTTGGATTTAATGGTTCAAGGGTGCAAAGTTTGAGGTTAAGGATTCCACTATTTAGGTTTCAAGGTTCCATGATTCCAATGTTCTAGGGTTAGAGTTTTGGGTTCAGGGTTCCAAAGTTCATTGTTCCAATGTTGAGGGTTTAGGGTTCAAGGTTCTAGCTTTAAGAGTTCCAAGGTTTCAAGAATCAGTCTTTTAGGGTTCAGGGTTCCAAGGTTCAGAGTTTAAGGTATAGGGTTGTGTGGTTCACAATTCCAAGGTTACAATGTTCAAGGTTTATGTTTTAGGGTCCAAGGTTCAAGGTTAGGGTTCAAGGGTTCTGAGTTAAGGGATTTTAGGTTCTAGGGTTCTAATGTTCAATGTTCACAATTATGGGGTCATGGATCAAGTTTCCATAGTTTAGGTTATAAGGTTACATGGCTCTAGGTTTTGAGGGTTTCTGAGTTCAAGGTTCAAGGGTTTCGAGTTCTAGGGTTTAGAGTTTGGGGTTAAAGGGTTTCAAGGTTTAGGGTTCAAGGGCTCAAAGTTGATGGTTCATGGGTTATAGGGTTCCAGGATTCAGGGATAAAGGTTTTAAGGTTTATGGTTCTAGGATTCACGGTTCCAAGGTTCATTCAAGGTTCAAAGTTCCAATGTTACATAATTCCAGGGTTCAAGAATGAAGATTCCAGGGTTCAGGGATCAGGGTTCAAGGTTTGTAGGTTCAGGGTTTAAGGTTACAAGGTTCCCAGGTTATGAGTCAAGGGTGTGATTGTTCTGGGATTCTAGGGTTCAAGGTTCAAAGGTTCAGACATTGTTGTTTTTAGGTTGACGGTTTATGGGTTCCAGTGTTCTACGGTTCAAGGTTCTAGGGTTATGACATGATATGGATGGCCCTAAAATTATCTTGCCATAAATGTTTATCTAACATGTTTGCTAATTTTGTAGCTCCTTATTTCATTGAAGAATTCAACATTTGTCGGCTACAAGCCTTCACCAAATTGGAGTCAAACCTTGGCTCGAGAGCCGTTTGAAGGAAATGAGAAATTAGAGGACAACCAAGGTGGATATGGAGCAGCCTAATCCTTCTCTTTTGAAGTCAAGCCATGACCCAAGTGGCCCTTGAAGGAGGGAGAATGTTCCCTTGGAAAAATTAAATGTAACACTTATATTTAGGGTTTAATTTTTGCACAAAACTTTATATTTTGTTCATGGCCATTTGAGGCCATTTTAGGGCGCCAGCTTGGATTCCTTTTGGTGGAGATGGGACCACATGCTAGTGGTCCAAGCAACAAAGCATGGGGACCACATTTGGATTCGGCACAATTGGACCTCTGATCTCTCAGCCATTTTGAAAGCCGTCATCAACTCCGCTAAAAACAACTTCTTCATGAGAAATGTAACCAACTTCCCAAGCTTTCCAGAGAGTGGTCAAACGTTCAAATTGGACACCGTTTTCTTCATAAAATGATGCAATCACAGAGAGCCCACTTCTAAGAAAAGCCTTACCCGAGAAGAACACTTTCCCCCTTTTGAAGTCCACAAGCCTCAAGACATTGGTCAAAGCCAAATTCCAAGGGATAAGGATGCCTTACTCTCAGCCTTTTGAATGTGTTTGCTTTTGTTTCAGCTTTTACAAACCTCGTTTTAAGATTAGTGTTTTGAAGATGGGTTTCCAATGGGTAAACCGTGGGTTTCATGGGTTTTGTGGGTTTTATGGGTTTCATGGGTTTTAAGTAACATCCCGTTTTTTTTTTAACTTTTGATTGAAAATTCTTTTATCAAATTAATACATATATTTGTACATACAAAGCGGAAGCTAACATTTGAAAACACACTTATAAGTAATTAAACATAAGTCACATTCTAAAAATATAAAATTTCACAAACATTACATATTTGTAATTCAAAATAACTTTTTTACAAGTTCTTTGGGACAAAACTTGATCTTTGGGTTTACATAACGTATATCATTAGGAGATATAACAACCTACCGCACAACCCCATTGGGCTCACGATAACATGGATCCATAGCCATTGCCGAGGACTTGTTTATTCTCCTTTACATAACATATATCATCAGGAGATATAACAACCTACCGCACAACCCCATTGGGCTCACGGTAACATGGACCCATAGCCATTGCCGAGGGCATCTTTATTCTACTGTATCGTAGATGTCTTCATCGAATCAATAAAGATATTGTGGGGATGAATGTAGGCATCAAAGACCCCCATGGGCAACCTAACACCCAATCTGCCATCCCCATATGATTCACTTATTATGATTCGTAGTTTTCATGCATAAAAATTCATTTTCGTTGTCATTCGTAGAAAACATGATGCATGATGTCCATAACATGTCACATACAATCATATCATTAATGCAAGAAAATCTAAACTAATCCAAAAAAAAAGTCATATAAACATGCTAATAAATTAATCTCACGGAAACATATCAATCAATCAATACAAGACACACAAACAATCCTCAAATGACTTGCATTACACCCCAACAAGTTTATCACGCATACTTACCTTGATTTCTGATGTCTTTCGTTTCAACTTGGCAATGCACATTAGAAGCTTGAGAACCTATATTGCCAAACCGTTCAAATAAGTTTTTATACCATAAGTAACTATTTTAACTATAACTTCCAAAATTAATAACTTCCTCTATATTGATCCATTCATGATGCTACGGGTGTCAAATTATGTCTTAAAGAGTCTACGATAACTTCTTAGAAGACACCAAATTCACAAAACGAACGTAGCATAAAGTGTTGATCAATATTGACATAACAATGAATATGCAACTCTAGAAATCAAGGACCGGTCGACCCAACCTATAAGGGGTCGACCCAGGTTCACAAAACAGAGAGCATGAGTTTTTAAATCTAGATTCGGTCGACCTAACCGATTAGGAGTCGACCGCAGCTCTCCCCAGTTTCTGTTTACCAACTTACAACATTCATAACTTTGTCTACAAAGCTCTAAACTGAGTGATTCAAACGGCTATAGATCACCCAAAGAGTTTAATTTAACTCTTATCAAGGAAACAAACTCTAATTCTTACTACTTGTTGACCGAAATTCCAAAACTCTAACTTTGTTGATACTTAACTCCTTTGTTATCTCTTAGCATGAAAACACTTGTTTTTGTCCACCAATTCAAACAATACTATCATTTTATCATCACTAAACTTGAGAGAACTTTAAGATAGAAAAATACCTTGGACTTCATTCTCCATAAAACTTCAGAGTTTTCCTCCTCTCCTTTGAGATAACTTACTTTCTCACTTTTTTTTATCAAGACGTGAGAACTCAGAGGAAATAGGGAGAATAAGTCGTGCTGGTAGGGGAATGGCAGACCATGCCTTCTAATCCCCTTATTAATCAAAAATAATGTTTCTTTAACATCCATCCATCAAAAGTTTCTATGTTTTGGCTGACTTTTCAACTTAAGTCGGTGGGAATGTTTCGACCGCTCGTCTATTGTGTCGACCGAAAGAATTCCCGAGAGTGACTTGTGTCGACCGCTCGATTTTGGGGTCGACCGAAAGTGTTCCAAGGGGTTATATTTTTTGACCCCTCCTCGATCCTGGAGTCGACCAAAGTTTTCAATTGTGTCGCTCAATCCTTGGGTCGACTGAAAGTGTTTCAAAACACTTAGAAGATTTTCTAACTTTTCCGAATAACATCATTACTTATATCCTCTTAAACCTTATTTTCTTCATCACCCTCAACCTACTAAATTGCTAACATCCACAATACTTAAATTCTTCAATAACTACCCAACATTCATGAAATAACTCTTAAACATTTACATCCTAAAGTCACAAAATTCTAAAATAAAAATGAGGGTTGTTACATTTGATCTTTGTAGCTTGCTTCTCTCTCTTCACTTGGATGGCTGATGATCTCCTTGGTGAACATTGGAGATAAGCTTTGGGGACCATTGTACTTTGTCCGTCCAAATCGGGTAGGTTTTAGGTGGTGGTTCTTCCCCTTGCCTTTTTTGTTTTCTGCCAAATCGGGTAGGTCATGTTTTGACCATCTGATTGGCCCCTCTCTCTCAGATTTTAAGGGAGTTTTAAGTCCTCTTTGGAGGCATTTTGTAGTAGTTTTTGGTGAATGAAAATTGTGCTTCTTGCATAATTTCTTGGCTGTGTTTTCCGGCACCCAAGACTCGGCCCTCCAGTGAGTAATATCCGGCAACTTCCGAGAGTTCTCTCCTTGGTGTTGGCTTCCTTTCCAAGCTAGGGTTAGCTAAGCCGTGCTGCATATCTCCAGCCACTCCCCGTGGTCTCTAGGGTGAGTGTGCAATCCATAAGCTCTTCCTCCATCCCGGTTCTTTCCCCAAGTTTCCGATCATCCCCCTTTTCCACTTTTTCGACAAGCTCTTTGAGCAGTCCCCACTGCCCTCTGCATAACACATGATTCCCAACAGCTTTTACCCACATTTTTGGAGGTTAAAATCTTCTTTCATCCCTCGCTAAACCCTTAAAATTTCAGCTCCAAACTACCTATGAAACTTGAGAAACGCCTCTTCTGACTTCACCAATTTTCTTGAGTTTTTGGGTTTACCCCTCTTCAACCAAGAGTAAGTAATCTTTTCTTCCTCCACCTACCTTTGAAACCTATCAGGTTATTGGTTCAAGATTCAATGTTCATTGTTCCAGGGTCCAAGTTTCCAAGGTTTAGGTTCAATGTTTCAGGTTCATGGTTTAAGTGTTCGTTTCTTCTAAAGTTCAAGGTTAAACGCTTCAGGAGTCTAGAGTTTAGAGTTTTAAGGTTCAATGTTAAGGGTTTGTTGTTCTAGTGTTCTAGGGTTCATAGTACCTGGTTCCAAGTTTTTAAGGTAAAGGGTCCCTAAGTTTGAGGGTCAAGGGTACTAGTTTTCTAGGTTGCAAGGTTCAGGGTTCTAAGCTTGAGGTTTCTAGGGTTCAAGGTTAAGGGTTCTAGGGTTCCAGGGTTTGAGGTTAAAGGTTACATAATTCTAGGTTTTAAGAGTTCCAAGGTTAACAATTTAGGGATTACTGTTCAAGGTTTAAGGGTTCCCTAGTTCAGGGTTTAGGGGTCATGGTTTTGGGTTCCAAGCTTCAAATTTCCAAGGATCAAGGGTTTGGGTTCAAGATTTAGGGTTCACAGTTTAGTGTTTAAGGGTTCAAGTTTCTAGGGTTTTAGGGTTCAGGGTTAAGGGTACAAAGGTTCAGGGTTTTAGTTTTTGGGGGTTCTAATGTTCAGGGTTAAAGGGTTCAAGTTTTATGGTTCAAGGGTTCTTATGTTCGCGGGTTCAGGGATCAAGTTTCAGTGTTTAAAGGTTCTAGGTCTAGGGTTAGGGGTTAAGGGTTCCAAAATTCTACTGTTCAGGGTTTATGGTTCAGGGTTCATGTTTCAAGGGTTCTACGCTTCAAAGGTTCAAGGTTTAATGATTCAAGAATTCAAGGTTCTGGGATCAAAGATAATAGGGTTCAAGGTTCAGGGTTCAGGGTTCTAGGGTTTTGAGTTTTGTTTTTTAAGGTTCAAAACTTCTAGAGTTCATGGTTCATCGTCCCAAGGTTTAGCGTTCCAGGGTTTAATGTTTAGGGTTATAGGTTCAAGGGTTCAAGGGTCCTAGGATTCAAGCATCGAGGGTTAGGGTGTCAAGGGTTAGGGTGTCAAGGTTTCAAGGTTCCAAGGTTTATGGTTTAACGTTCCAGTGTTCCACAGTTCTATGTTTTTGGGGTTCTTGGTTTAGGCTTTGAAGGTTTAGTGTTCAAGGGTTCTAGTGTTCAGGGTTCCAAGTTCCATGGTTTTGGGTTCTCGATTCAAGGTTCCAAGTTTCATGATTCAGCTATTCCAGAGTTCCAAGGTTTGGGGCCATAGTTTATGGTTTCACATTCAAGGTTTAGGGGTCAAGGATTCCATGTTTAAAGGGTCTAGGGTTAAAGGTTCTAGGAATGGGGATTGAAGCGTTCCAAGTTTCTAGGGTTTAAGGGTTTTGATTTCCAAGATTCCAAGGTTCTAGGGTTCAGGGTTCTATGTTCCAAGGGTCCAGGGTTGATGGTTTAGGCTTTCAAGGTATGGGGTTCCATGGTTCAGGGTTCAAGGTCTTAGGGTTCAAGGTTCTACGATTTAGGGTTAAGGGTTCTGAGGTCTAGGGTTTCAGGGTTCACGATTCTAATGTCTAGCTTGAAGGGTTCTAGGGTTTAAGGTCTAGGGTTACAAGTTTAGGATTTAAGGGTTTAGGATTTGAGATTCATCGTCCATGGTTCAAGATTCAAAAAGCTAGGGTTCCAAAATTCACAGTTTAAGGATTGATGTTTTAAGTATTTAGGATTCAAGGGTTCTCGGGTTCAGGGTGAGGGGTTTTATGGTCAATGGTTCAAGGATCTAGAGATCTAGGGTTCAGGGTATAGGGTTAAATTTTCTAAGTTTCAACGTTCAGAGTTCTGGGTTAAATGTTCTAGGAGTCAGGGTTAAGGGTTTAAATGTTCCAATGTTTCAAGGTGTAGAAATCGGGATTCAGGAGCAATGGTTCCACAGTTTAAGGTTCTAATGTTTCCAAGTTCACGATTTAAGTTCAAGGGATCAGGGTTTCATCGTTCAAGGTTCATGGTTTATGGTTCTAAGTTTCAGGGTTCAAGGTCTATGGTTCAAAGTTTCAAGGTTCCAAGGCTTAGGGTTCAAAGGTTTAGGTTCAAGGTCCAGGGTTTAAGGTCGAGGGTTACAAGCATTAGGGTTCAGGGCACAAGGTTCCAAGGTTCAGTGTTCCAGGCTTTATGATTCAAGATTCATCATTCCATGGTTCAAGATTCAAAGTTCTAGGGTTCAGAGATTCACAGTTTAGGGTTTCTGGGCATAGAGTTATAGGGTTTAATGTCCAAGGTTTATGGTTTAAAGTTTAAGGGTTCTAGGGTTTAGGGTTTTAATGATCAAAGTTCCATGGTTCAGCGATTTGGGTTTAGGGTTCATTGTTTAATATTTAGGGTTTAGGGTTCAAGATTTCTACATTCCAAAATTCTAGGTTTTTAGAGATTAGGGTTCAGGATTCAAGGTTCCAAGGTTGAGAGTTCATGCTTTTAGGGTTCCAGGGTTTTCAAGAAATAAGTGTTTAAGGTTCAAGGGTTCTAGGGTTCCATGATTAAGGGTTTAGGGTTCCAAGATTCTGGGTTCAAGTATCCAGTGTTAAAGGTTCAATGGTTTTAGAATTTCCAAGAGCCAGAGTTAAGGTTTCCACGATTAAGGGTAAAATATTTTAGGGTTTAGGGTTCATGGTTAAGGTTTTCATGGTTCAACGTTCCAAGGTTTCAAGATTACAAGGTTTATGATTCATGGTTTTAGAGTTATAAGTAAAGGGTTGGAAGGTTCCAAGGTTCTAGTGTTCATGGTTATAGGTTCAGGGTTTTCAGATTTTGGATTTCAAGGTTCAGGGTTTGCGGTTGACGGTTTAAGGTTTAAGTGTTCTAACGTTGCAAGGTTCTAGGTCAAGGGATTAGGATTTTAGGGTTTAGCATTTAAGGTTTAAGGTTTAAAGTTACAAGTGTTACGAGTTCAAGGTTCACGAGTCAAGGTTCTAGAGTTCAGAGTATAGGCTTTTAAGGTTCAAGGTTCTAGGGTTCAGGGTACAGGGTTTTAGGTTTTAGGGATATAGGGTTTAGGGTTCACAGTTCTAGGATTCTAGGGCTAAGGGTTTTAGGGTTTCATAGTCACGGGTAAAGGTATCCTTGGTTCTAGGCTTCCAGCATCAAGCGTTCATCGGTTCATGGTTCAATGGTTCAGAGTTTAGGGTTTAACGGTTGAGGGTCCTAGGGTTCAAGGTTTACTGTTCCAAGGTTTCAGGGTTAAGGATTCAATGTTCCTAGGTTCCAAGTTCTAGGATTTAGGGTTTAGGGTTCAAGGGTTCCAAGGTTCTAGGTTCAAGAGTTTAGGGATTAAGGTTTCAAGGTTTAGAGTTCCAGGGTTCAGATTTCCTAGTTTGGGTTTAGGGTTTATAGTTCCATGGTTGAGGGTTATAAAGATTTGAGGATTCACAGTTCAGTATTGAAAGGTTCACGGTTCAAAAGTTTAAGGTTTCAGTGTTTCAAGGTTCTAAGTTTAGGGCTTGAGCATTTTAAGGTTTTTGGGTTTAGGTTCAAGTGTTTCAATGTTGCAAGGTTCTCGGGTCTCGGGTAAGAGTGGAAGGTTTCAGAGATCAAGGTGCCAGAGTTCCACGGCTCCAAGGTTACGATTTCAGGTAAAACTTTAAGATTTTAGGATTTATGGTTCCATAGTTTAAGGTTCAATGTTTAATGTTCCAAGATTGTGTTTTGATGGTTCCAAGGTTCCAGGGTATCAAGGTCTAAGGTTCATGGTTTAAGGTCTAAGGTTCCATAGTTTAAGGTTCATCGGTTAATGTTCCAAGATTGTGTTTTTAGGGTCTAGTGTTTTGGTTTAGGGTTTAGAGTTGAGAGTTCAAGGGTTAAAGGTTTAGGGTTTAGAGTTTAGAGTTTAGGGTTCAGTTGTTAAAGTGTTTCATTAATGTTCAGGGGTCATGGTTCACGGTTCCAAAGTTAAAGCGTTCTGGTTTAGGGTTTTAGGGTTCCCGTAGAACAATGAACCGTGGAATCACGAACCCTCACCATGGAATCTTAGAACCCTTGAACCATACCTTGAACCCTTGAAACCTTGACCTTGGAACCCTTAAACTATGAACCCTCACCCCTGGAACCCTTCGAAGGATCGAGATTAACCTAAGTGGGAGGGGGTGAATTAGGTTAACTAAACTTTTTGTTTGCCAAGTCAAATTCGTGCGAATTGTTTAGCTATTTCTAAACTCTAGTGCGGAATTCTTAAACTAATAAATAAGAGTTTAGAGTAAGAGAGTGACATCGGATTGGTAACGCGGTTCGGCCAACATTGCCTACGTCTGCGCTTCAAGGTACCTCCTTGAAGATTTTTTCTTGCTCAAACTTTGAGCTTCACTCCGATTGACTTACGGGTGTCAATCAAACCTTTTGACTCTTTTCTTGAAGGAGCGTCACCCCTTTTACAGTGATCGTTTAATGGAAAAACAAATTACAATTTGTACAGTTATTAAAAACCGACTCACTCAATCTCAAGAAAGATATACAAATTTAGTACTAAGATTTGAGAGAGTAAAAAGTTCGAGAATAAAATTTGGCAGCAATTTGGCATAGTTTTCTCTCGATGAAATCGTCTTGTCAAAATGAGATCACTTCATCTATTTATAGATTGTTGTTGATCTGTCCAGTTTGGTCGACACAAATCATGTTGGGGTCGAGACAAACACTATCCTGTAGACACATAAAAAATATAGTCGTTGAGAATATTCTGACCGTTGGTGCTGATCTGCTGAATTGGGTCGACACAAATGCTGTTGGGGTCAACACAAAATCGTCTCTGGAAATTGTTGAGGTCGACATAATGTTTGTGCGGTCGACACAAAAATGAGTTGGCTTAAATGTTAGTCCACATGTAAAATGCAGGAAGGGTCGGCACAAGGATTTGGGTAGGGTCGACACAATGTTATATCTGGGGTCAACACAGACAGTTTTGATGGGTCGACACATTTGCACGTTGTATTGCCTTTTTGGGTCGACACAAAATTTATAGGTGGGTCGACACAAGTGGAATGACTCGCCTCCCTTTTGAACAGGGGTCGACACAAAAACTCTAAGGGTTGACAAAATCACTGAAAGACTAAGCTTCTGGATTTTCTTAAGGGTCGACACAAACATTATGGGTCGACACAATTTATGAAGGCTGAGCTTCTGGAATTTCTTAAGGGTTGACACAAACACTATGGGTCGACACAAACTGCATATATATTTGAAATTTTTGCATCACTTAACCAAATTGTTAGACTTTAATTGTACCCTTCAAAGAGGGTATTTCTCATGAATGGATAAGTCTAATTTAAGCATTGTAAAATGTTTATTTTTATCTTTCACACTCATCTTACATAGTCATCATAAAAAACAATTGATTGCTTTAAAACACTTTGAAAGCCAACACCCTTAACCTCCAAACCCTAGAATCTCGGAAACTTGGAACCCTGAATTTCCGAACCATGCAGCATGAACCCTTAAACCCTGGAACCTTGAACCTTTGAACATTTTACCATAAACCTTGAAACCCTGGATCTTTTAACTTTGGACCCTTAAATAGTAGAACTCTTAACCCTTGAATTGTGAACATTGGAACACTAAACCTTGGAACTTTAAATCCTAGAACCCTGAACCCTGAATCCTACGATCAAGGAACCTTAAACCTTTGAACATTAGAACTCTAAACGATGAACCCTAGAACACTTAACTTTAAACTATGAACCTTGAAATCCTACACCTTGAACCTTAGAAGCTTGGAACCTTGAACCCTAAACCCTGGAACATTAAACCTTAAACCCTAAACATTAGACCCCCTAAACCATGGAAACTTGAATCCCGAACCCTTGAACCCTTAAGCTTCAAACCTTGTACCCTGGAACCCTTATACCTTAACCTAAACTCTAGAACCTTCAACCTTCAAACCCTGAACCCTAAGACATTGGAACCCTCAAACTATAAATTCTAAAACCTTAACCCTGAACTTTTGAATCCTTGAACCTTTGGTTA
>QAOC01017274.1:0-11572 GCA_003255005.1 Begonia fuchsioides
GTCAAAGCCCTAAATGCCAAGCCTAGACCCTAAGCCCTACGCCTTAAGCCATCAGCCCTAATTCCTTAGCTATAGTATCTAAGCATGAATCTTATGCACAAAGCTCTAAGCCCAAACCTCGAAACCCTAGGCCTTAATCTCAAAGCCCAAAGTCGTAAACCCTAAGCCTAAAGCCCTAAGTCTTATGCCCTAAGACCTAACACTTGGCACCTAAGACTAAAGCCCTAAGCTCTAATCCTTAAGCTCAAAGCCCTAAGCAGTAATCCCTAAGCCTAAAACTCAAAGCCCAAATCCATTAGCCCAAAGCTCGACGCATTAAGCCCAAATCCCTTAGCCCAAAGCCCAACGCGCTGAGCTCTAAGCCCAAAGCCCTTAGCCTTAATCACGAATCCCAAAAGCTATAATTGTTGGCTCAAAACCCTAAACCCTAAACCCTAAGCCTTAAGCCCTAAACCCTAAACCATAAACACCTATGCCCTGAGCCCTATGTGCTAATTCTTAAGCCATAAGCCATCTCAAAGCCCTAAACCATAAGTCCTAAGCCTTAACTTCAAACCCAAGCCCTAAGCCCTAACAAAAAAGCCCAATGGAGTAAGAGGAAAGCCCTAACCCTTAATCCTAAAGCCCTAAGCCCTAAGCCCAAAGCCTTGTGTACTAAACCCTAATAAAAAAGACTAAGCCTTAAGCCATAAGCCCAAGGCATTAAACCAAAAATCCAAAGCTGTAAAACCTAAGCCCTATGTCTTGACATCTAAGCCCAAAGCCCTTAGGCCTAAGCCCTGAGCCCTAAGACAAAAGCCATAAGCCTTGAGCGCAAAGACAAAAGCCCTAAGTCCCTACGCTCTATCCTCTAACTCTTGTGTCATCAACGCTAAGGACTAAGCCTTAAGCCCAAAGACCAAGGCCCTAAGCTTAATCCCTGAGTACCAAGCCCAAAGCCCTAAGTCTAAACCCCTAATCCTTAACACAAAAGCTCAAAGCCCGAAGCAAAAAGGCCTTAATCCGAATCCCTACATCCGAAGACCTAATTTCTATGGAAAAACCATAAAGCTTTAAGCCTAAGTTTAATCCCTAAGCCATAAACCCTAAGGCCTAATCCCAAAGCCCAAAGCCCTAAATACTAAGCCTAAAGCCCTAAGTCGTACGAACTACGCGTTGTACCCTGACAATTAGGCCTAAAGCCCTAAGCGCTAATTCATAAGTCCAATACAGTAACACCTAAGCCCAAAGCCCAAAGCAAAAAGTCCTAAGCCATATGTCATGGGTCCCGAGTTATAAGCCCTAAGGATAAAGCTTCAAAACCAAAACCCAGTGCCCAAAGCACTAATACCAATGCCCTAAACCGTAAGCTCAATCCAAAAGCATAAGCCTCAAGCCATATGCCTTAACAATAAAGCCCAAATCCCTTAGCCCAAAGGCCTAACGCTTAATTCTAAATCCCTAATCCTTGAGCCCTAAGCCTAAAGACTAAGCCCTAAACCATATACCCAAAGCCCTAAACCTAAATCCTAAGCCCTAAGTCATAGACCTAAAGCCCAAAGCCATATGCCAAAAGCACTAGGCCCAAAATCAAAGCCATAAAACCTAAGCTCTAGGTCCTCACATCTAACCCTAAAGCCTTTAGCCCGAAGACCGAAGCCCTTAGTCCAAAGCCCTTACCGTTGACCCTAAAGACCAAAGACCTAAGCCTTATGCCCTATTCCCTAGGTCTTAAGCCATTAGCTCTATGCCCCAAGTCCAAAGACCAAATTTTAAAGCCCTAACTCCTTAGCCAAAAATCCCAAGCCCTAAGCCAAAAGACTTAAGCCCAAAGCCCTAGGCTTAATTCCTAAGGCCCAAGCATAAAGCTCTAAGTCTTAAGCCCTAGGCCTTAACAAATAAGCTCGAAGCCCTAAACCTGAAGCCCTAATTCGTAAGCCAAAAGCTCAAAGTCCAAAGCACTAAGCCCAAAGCCGCAAGAGGTATGCCTTATGCCGTAACCACTCACAGCTAAGCCCAAATGCCAAAGTCCTAATCCTTTAACACTAATCCCTAAGCTGTAAGATCTAATCCCTAAGCCCAAAGCCAAAAATTGTAAGACCTAAGCCCAAAGCCTGACGCACTAAGCCCCATATCCAAAAAATTCTAACCCATAAGCCTTAAGTGCTATGCCTAAAGTCCAAAGAACATAGCAGAAAGCCCTATGCCCAAAGCCCTTTGACAAAAGTCTTAAGTTGTAAGCTTTAATAACGAAGCCCAAAGGCCTAAACCCAAACCTCTATGTCATAAGCAGCTATTCCAAAACCTTACCTGTAAGCCCAAAGTTTAATGCCTTAGGCCTTAAGCTAAAAGTCCGAAGCCCTAAACCTTAAGCTCTAGGTTCAAAGCTCGAATTCCTAACAATTAAGACCAAAGTCGTAAGCCCAAAGCACAAAACCTCATACCCTAAGCCCTAATCCCTAAGGAAAAATCCTAAAGTCGTACGTGTAGGACCGGTTTTAACCTAAGTGGGGGATGAATTAGGTTAATTGAAATTTTTCGTAAGTTAAATTCTTTAAGAACAAACTAAGAGGGTTGGTTATCAAATTCAGTTTATGCCAGCACAATCAACAAAGTAAAAGTTGAGAGAGAGAATTTGACACCGATATGTTTTCGCAATTCGGCTAACAATTGCCTACGTCCACGCTTCAAGGTAGCTCCTTGAAGATCCTGCACTTGATTGAACTTCCAGGTGTCAATCTAACCTTTACAACTTGACTCTTCTTTCTTAGAGGCGTCACCCCTTTGACTCTTATTTTTCAGAGGCCACCCCTTTACAAATTTGCTCAAGAGAATTGATACAGATATTTATGGTTTTTTATCCGACTCTCTCAATCACTAAAAAAATGATCTAAAGTAAGTACAAGAAATGAGAGACTAACAGTTAAATCAAGAATGATTTTTGGCAGAGTTTTGGCTGTCTTTTTCTCCCAAAAATTTGTCACCATAAATAGATTTTCTTCAGCTATTTATAATTTTGCAGCAGCTCAGGCTCGGGCGGTCGACATATGTACGAGAGCGGTCGACCGCAATATACCCGTTTAGACTCATTAGAAAATAGACGTTGGAGCTTTGTCTCTTGTAGTTGTTCCTGATGGGTCGACCTAACAATCGAGCGGTCGACATAGAGTTTGACTTTGGAGTTTCTGCGGTCGACCTACGTTGTAAGTGGTCGACATAAGTCATTATCGGTTGACATAGATTACATCTCTGGATTTTTTCATCGGTCGACATATGTCTTGTGTGGTCGACATGAATTTTGTCTCTGGAACATAGCAGGTCGACATAAGTCTGTATCGTCGACAAAGTTACATCTCTGGAATTTTGCCTCGGTAAACCTGCATCTTCGGGCTGTTGACATACACCTCTTCTCTGGAATTATTGTGGTCGACATACATCTCTTCTCTGGAGTTGTTGTGGTCGACATATATGAATAGCTGTCGAAATATATCTTTTTTTCTGGAGTTGTTGCGGTCGACATATATGAATAGCGGTCGGCATACATCTCTTCTCTGGAATTATTGTGGTCGACACATGTGAACAACAGTCGACATAACTTGAGAGAACTTACAAAATTCTGCAAACACTCGACCAATTGGTTAGACATTAAGTGTACCCTTTGACAAGGGTATCTCACATGAGAAATTAAGTCTATGAGATACATTGCAACATAATTTAATTTAGCTTTCATACATTCACACAAATGATTATCATAAAAAATAATTGATTACTTTAAAATTTTTTAAAGCCAACAGTAAGCCCTAAGCCCAACTCCCTAAGCTCTAAGCCCAAAGCCCAAAGTCTTAAATCAGAAGCCCAATGTTTTAAGTTGTATATGCTAAGCCCGAAGCCCTAAGCTCAGAGCCTTATGCCCTAAGTCTTAAGTAGTAAGCATTAAGCATTGAGTCCTATGCCATAAGTCTTAAGCAGTAAGCCTTAAGGCCTAAGCCCTAAACCCGTAATCCAAAACCGTAAGAGTAATCCTCAAGAATCAAGGACAAAAGCTGTAAGACTAAAGCACTTAGCACTAACACTTTAGTTAAACCCCTAAGCTTACGCTCGAAGCACTAAGATGTTTAAGTTTTCAAGCTTTAGGTTTCATGATTTTTCGAGTTTTAGGTTTAGGGTTTCATGTTTTGGTTTTGCATTTTTGGATGTTGGTTTGGGTTTTGGGTTTAAGGGTTTGGGTTTTCGGTTTAAGGTTTTAGGTTCTAGGTCTTAGGTTTTGGGTTTAAAATTCAAGGTTCGTTTGAAGGGTTTGGAGTTTGCGTTTAAGTTTTGGGTTTTAGTTTTTTCGTTACAGGGTTCGAGTTTGGTTTTTGGGATTCAGCGTTTAAGGTTTGCATTTTGGGTTCAGGGTTTGGGAGTTTCGATGTTTGAATTTGGTTTCATGTTTTGGGTTTTCAGTTTTAGGTTTTAGGTTTTAGGTTTTGGGTTTTAGGTTTTAGGTATTAGGTTTAGGTTTCAAGTTGCGGGTGTTGGGTTTAGGGTTTCAGGTTCAAGTTTTGGTTCTCGGGGTTTAAAGTTCATGTTTCGGGTTTTAGGTTTAGGGTTCGGGTTTGGGGTTTCAAGTTTAAGGTTTTAGGATTCTTGTTTAGGGTTTGGGTTCAAGTTTTGGGTCTTAGGGTTTAAAGTTTGTTTTTTGAGTTAAGGGTTGAAGCTTTAAATTTGGGTTTTGAGTCTCGGGGTTCAGGTTTTGGTGTTCAGGTTTGGATTTCAAATTTCTGGTTTCAGGTTCAACATTTGGGTTTAGGTTTTGATGTTCGAGTTTCAGGTTTTGGGTTTTGGGTTTTTTGGATTTAGGTTATCTGTTTCAGTTTTTGAACTTCGGGTTTTGAGTTTGTGGTTTAAAGTTTTAAATTTCGAGTTTTGTGTTCCAAGTTTTGGGGTTCGAGGTTTTTGTTTTGGGATTCAGGGTTCAGATTTCAAGTTTCGCATTTTGTGGTACAATTTCGAGTTTTAAGTTTTTTGTTTTGAGTTTCAGGTTTTGTGTTTTGGGTTTCGCATTTTGAGCTTCGGTTTTTTACTTTTTGGCTTCGGCGTTTAAGATTCAGGAACTCGGGTTTTGGGTTTCTATGTTTGAATTGAAATTTTTTATTTTAAGGATCGGCTTTTTGGTTTTTGGGTTCAGGTTTTGAGTGTTTGGTTCATGTTTTGAGTGTTTTGGTTCGACTTTCCAGTTTGGGGATTCAGGTTTTGGGTTTTGAGTTTCGAGTTTCATGTTTTGATTTTTGTGTTTTGGGGTTCGGTTTCGGGTTTCAGGTTTTTTGTTTCGTGTTTCGGTTTTTGTGTTTAAGGTTTTGGGTCACGTTTTGGGTTTTGAGTTTTTCCTTTTAAGGTTCAATTTTTATGTTTTGGGGTTCAAGTTTTGACTCTTGGGTTTTAGGTTTCGGGGTTCGAGTTTCAAGTTTTAATTTTTGGGTTTCAATTTGGGTTTTGAGTTTTAAGTTTCTGTTTTTGGGTTTCAAGTTTCGTGTCGTGGGTTTCCTGTTTTAAATTTTAGGTATCTGGTTTTAGGTTTTGGGTTTCCGGATTAGGGCGTGGTGTTCAAGTTTTGGGTCTCTAGGTTCAAAGTTCTTGTTTTGGATTTCGGGTTTAGTGTTCGGGTTTTGGGTTGAGACTTAAGTTTTCTTGTTTTGGGTTTTAGATTTCAAGGTTTTAGTTTCGAGTTTGCGGTTGGAGTTTTAGGTTTTGGGTTTCCAGTTCTCGAAATCATAATGCTGGAGAGCTGAGCTGTGAGAGATTTAGGAAAATGAATCCTCCATCATTTAATGGACAGTCCACAGACCCTGTGTTGGCTGAAGAGTGGATTCGTTCCTTGGAGAAGATATTTCAGTATGCTAAGATTGAGGAAGGAGAAAAAGTTAATTATGCAACCTTCTTGCTGACTATGGATGCAAGGAATTGGTGGGATACTGTTGAGGTAACTACCAATGTTCAAGAACTATCATGGGCTCAATTCAAAAAAATTTTCTATGACAAATATTTATAGGAGAGCTGAACAGAATAAAAAGAAAATGAAGTTTATTCAGCTGAAGCAATTGGGATCAGTAGCTGAATATGTGCAAACGTTTGAAGGCCTATCAAGGTTTGCTCCACAGCTGGTGGCAACCAATGAAGATAAAGTTGAGCAGTTTGTGCAAGGATTGAAACCAGAAATTTATAAAGGAATAAAGACTTGGGGATCAGAGGATGCTCAATATTCGAAGGTTGTTTCCAAGGCTCTAGACCTTGAGGAAGCAGAATAAAAGTTGGTGAAGCAACAACCGGGAACATCCCAAAGACGGTTCTTTCAAGAAGTCCAACCGCAATCGAGTAAACAATGGCAACAAGTGCGTGGGATGAAAAAGCCAAGTGAAAGTTCAAACGAGCAAGGGAAAAGAAAGCAAGTTAAAAGTCTGGGGCCGATATTGGAATCTCCCAAGTGCAATCGGAAGCATGCAGGAGAGTGTATGGCTGGATCTGGATGCTGTTTCAGATGTAAGGAGATGGGATACATGGAGCGTGATTGTCCGAAGGCACCTCCAAACAAACAAGAACAGAAGAGGATAGCTGGTCATGTTTTTGCAATGATTGATGCCGAGGAAGCGGACCATCTGGCCGTGGTGGCAAGTACATTATTAATTGATGGAATTAGTGCCTTTTCATTGATAGATTCAGGAGCTACACATTCATTTATGTCTGAAGAGTTTTCTAAGTAGTTGAACCGGGTACCTGAGGTGGCAGAGTAGTTGTACGAAGTGATGCTACCTTCAGGTGACCGTCTGCTATTAGATAGAGTAATTATAGATTGTGGGGTTCAAATCAATGATCGTATATTGGACGTTGAGTTCATTATAATGAAGATGAATGCATATGAAGTTATTTTAGGGATGGACTGGCTGTTTCGACATTTTGCAACTATAAATTGCGGAACTAGAATAGTCAGTTTTTAACCTCCTTTGTCAGATGCCTTTTATTTTCAAGCGACAAGGAATAAAAAGCAATTACCAATTGTATCAGCAGTACGGGCTTGGAGATTATTAAAGGGTGGCTGTATGGGATTTCTTGCAAGTATTGTGGATTGTCGTAAGAAGCCTGATCTTAAATTGCAAGAGATTCCAGTAGTTCAGAAGTTTTCAGAAGTGTTTTTAGATAATTTACCCGGACTACCTCCTGATCGAAAAATCGAATTTGTGGTAGACGTTTACCCCAGAGCGGGACCAGTATCAAAGAATCCATATCGAATGGCTCCAGCAGAAATGAAGGAGTTGAAGGGGCAGTTAGAGGAGTTGTTGAGCAAGAGTTTTATACGCCCTAGTTTCTCCCCCTGGGGAGCCCCTGTTTTGTTTGTAAAGAAGAAGGACAGAACCCTAAGGATGTGCATCGACTATTGTGAATGAAACAAATTGACAGTGAAGAATAAGTATCAGTAGCCTAGGATTGATGATCTGTTTGATCAATTGCAGGGTGCACGGGTATTTTCCAACAATGACTTGCGGTCAGGATATTATCAGTTAAGAGTAAAGGAGGAAGATATTCCCAAGACTGCATTTAGAACCCGATATGGACATTATGAGTTCCTGGTAATGTCGTTTGGTTTGACAAATGCTCCAGCGGCGTTTATGGATCTTATGAATAGAATATTCCATGAGTATCTCGATAAATTTGTCATCGTGTTCATCGATGATATTCTGGTGTATTCTAAGTCGGAAGAGGAACATAAGGAGCATTTAAGGATGATCTTAAGTATATTAAAGCAACATCAGTTATATGCCAAATTCTCTAAATGCAAATTTTGGTTAGATCGGGTGAATTTTCTGGGTCACGTGATTTCTAAAGAAGGTGTATCCGTTGATCCAGTAAAGGTGCAAGCTGTTCGTGAATTGCCACAACCAAAGAATGTAACTGAAGTGCAAAGTTTCCTTGGTTTAGAAGGGTACTATAGAAGATTTATTAAAGGATTTTCTAAGATTGCTACGCCATTAACGCGATTAACAAGGAAAAACATGAAGTTCTGGTTGTCAGAGGATTGTGAAAAGAGTTTTCAACTATTGAAGGACAAGTTAACCTTAACACCAGTGCTAATAATTCCAATAGAAGATGCATATTTTAGCATATTTTGTGATGCGTCGTTGATGGGATTAGGATGTGTGCTGATGCAAGAAAGTAAGGTAATTTCTTATGCATCACGACAATTGAAAGATTATGAGAAGAACTATCCTACCCATGATCTAGAGTTGGCAGCAGTAGTCTTCGCCCTAAAGATCTGGATACATTACTTATATGGACGTCATTGTGAGATATTCACGGACTATAAGAGTCTCAAGTATCTTTTAACACAAAAAGAGCTGAATTTAAGACAGCGGCGATGGCTGGAATTTGTTAAAGATTACGATTTATAGATTAAATATCATCCAGGAAAGGCTAATGTGGTAGCTGACGCACTGAGCAGGAAGTCAGTAGCAGTGCAGTCAGAGATGATGCAAATTTCGGTAGAAATTTGTAACGACCTGAAAAGGGCAGACATTGAAGTTATATCAGATCTAACAGTGCAGTTAGCTGCTTTAGCTGTGAGACCAAATATGTTGGACAGAATTTGGGAAGCTCAAAAAGAGGATTTGAAGTATATGCAGTTTATGGAAGGGCAGTTACCTAATTCTTTTGAATTTCAGTGTTCAAAGGAGGGGATACTTAAATTCCGTAATCGATGGTATGTTCCATGTAACAGAGAATTGAGGAATGAGATATTGAGAGAAGCTCACTCTTCAAAATTTTTGGTTCACCCAAGAAGTACAAAGATGTATCAGGATTTGAAACAGTGTTTTTGGTGGCCGGGAATGAAAAAGGATATTGCAAAATATATTAAATCATGTGTTGTATGCCAACAGGTAAAGGCAGAACATCAGAGGCCCGCAGGAATGCTAAAGTCGTTGGTGATTCCGAAATGGAAGTGGGACCATATTTCTATGGATTTTGTAGTCGGATTGCCATCAACGATTAAAGGTCATGACAGCATTTGGGTAATTATTGATCGTTTAACAAAATCTGCTTATTTTATTCCGGTAAGAACAAAATTTTCCGTGGAAAAGTGTGCTGAGTTATATGTGCAGGAAATTGTAAGATTGCATGGAATTTCAGTTTCCATTGTGTTTGATGGAGATCCAAAGTTTACTTCAAGATTTTGGAAGAGTTTGAACAAAGCCATGGGAACTGAGTTGGCATTTAGTACGGCATTTCATCCTCAAACTGATGGCCAGACTGAGAGAACTATTCATATCCTTGAGGATATGTTGCGTGCATGTGTTATGGACTTTCAGAAGTCAAGGAGCATGTTTTTACCACTAGTGGAATTCTCATATAACAACAGTTATCAATCATCTATTGGTATGGCTCCATTTGAAGCATTGTATGGAAGGAGATGTTGGTCTCCATTATTTTGGAATGATGCCGGAGAAATTAAAATCTATGGACCTGAAATGATACAACAAACGGTAGAATAAGTGAAAACCATAGAACAAAGGATGAAGGCCGCCAAAGATTGTCAGAAAAGCTATGCGGATCGGCGACGAAGAGCACTAGAATTTAAGGAGGGAGATGAAGTGTTTTTGAAAGTTTCGTCATTCAAAGGTATGATGGGGTTTGGCCAGAAAAGGGAAATTGGCACCGAGATTCATTGGACAATTTAATATTTTGAAGAGAGTGGGAAACATGGCCTATATGTTGCAATTACCAGAATACTTGGCAGGTGTTCACAATGTGTTTCATGTGTCAATGTTAAGAAAATACATTCGTGATCCATCCCAGGTGATCGAAGTGAAGCAGATAGAAGTAGAGCCAACTATTAGTTATGAAGAGCAGCCAATAAGAATACTGGATACGAAGATGAAGGAGTTGCGGAACAAGCAAATGCCATTGGTGAAAGTTCTATGGCGAAATCATAACGTGGAGGAAGCCACCTGAGAAAGAGAACAAGAAATGAAGGAAAAGTATCTGTATATGTTTGAGGTCTAAATTTTGTGGACAAAATGTTTATTAAGAAGGGTAGAATGTAACAACCCTCATTTTTTTATTTTAAGAATTATGATTTTAAAATGAAAGCTTTTAAGATTATTGTTATGAATGTTTCTTAAATATTAGAGTGTGAAGGTATTTTGGATATTGGTGAATTAGTAGGTTGAAGGTGATGAAAGAAACCGCGATTGAGCGGTCGACCGCCAGGTACAGCAGTCGACACTTTGCAATCGGTCGACCACCATTATTAAGTGGTCGACGCTTTTCTTACCGGTCGACCCTAAGACCGAGGAGGGGTCGACACAATATAACCATCCATCATACTAACGGTCGACCCCAGGATCAAACGGTCGACACCTTTAGTCAAGCGGTCGACCCCAAGATCAAAGAGGGGT
The DNA here is from genome assembly GCA_003255005.1 of Begonia fuchsioides. NCBI lineage: Eukaryota > Viridiplantae > Streptophyta > Magnoliopsida > Cucurbitales > Begoniaceae > Begonia > Begonia fuchsioides. The sequence continues at coordinate 10,407 of QAOC01017274.1, forward strand.
CGACACAATCTAAAACTTTTGAATGCTTTCGGTCGACACCTTAAGTAGCGGTCGACACCTTGTTGAATAGCGGTTGACACCTTGTAGATTTAAGTTGAAAAGTCAGCCAAAAACGTGGATGAATCTGATGGATGGATGTTAGAGGAACATTGTTTTGATTAATCAAGGAGCAAGAAGGCATGGTCTGCCATTTCCCTACCAGCATGAATCCTTCTCCCTATTTCACTTTAAGTTATCACGTCTTGATTAAGGGGAGAGTGAGATTGAGATAAAAAGAAGTCTTGTGAGGTGAAAACTCTGAAGTTTTCATAAAATCTGAGGTTCAAGGTAATTTTTCTATCCCCTGAGTTTCTTTTAGGTTCAGTAAGGATAATATGATTGTATTGGATGAATTGGTGGATAAATACAGATGATTTCATGTTAATTGTTGTGAAATCGGTTAATCATGCACAAAGTTAGAGATTTTGAGATTAGGTCAAGTTTTAGCATGAATTTGAGTTTATGTCCTTTATAAGAGTTAAAGTAGACTCTTAGAGTGATCTATAGCCGTTATAATAACTCAATTTAGAGCTTTCTAGACAAAGTTATGAATGTTGCAAGTTAGTAGATGAAAACTGGGAGAGGAATTCGACCAACCGTTTTGTAGTTTAGGTCATTCGTTTTGTAATTAGGTCGACCGGTAACAGTCAACCAGATCATGATTTTTAGAAGGTACGCTCTCTGTTTTGAGCAGTGGTCGACACCTTGTTTTATGCGGTCGACCGGTTATAGATTTTAAGCAATTCATATGCTCATTTTCTGAATTTAGTGTCTTCTAAGAAGTTATAGTAGACTCTTTAAGGAAAAATTTGACACCTTGAGCATTGCAAACGGATCATTATTAAGGAAGTTATAGTTGTTTGAAGTTGAGATAAAAAGTTAAGAGTTTATCACTTCTAATCCTTAAATGATCTTTAGGTTTAGATCATCGATTGGATTAAAAAGGAGACTCAAGTGGATCAACTCAATCTAGCTATGAAGGTAAGTTAGTATTAAGTTTTTTTTGGCCCTTAAGTGGGACTGCATTACAAAGATTAGGATGTATGTTTGATGTGTGATGTGTGCTTGTTTTCATGATATTTTTTATTTAATTTAAGTAATGTTTCATAGTCACATGGTCATGCATC
>QAOC01017289.1:6462-69425 GCA_003255005.1 Begonia fuchsioides
TTGATCAATCATCATGTAAAATTTCTTCAACATTCAAATCCTCACCTACATTGCAAAGTCTAACTAATGAGCTTAAAGCTCAGTAAGTAGTGTAAATAAAACATGAATGATGCATTACATGACATGATTTGAAAACAATGCAAAACATTTCATTTTAATGGTGTGGATCCGCCCCCCATATGACGATCATCCACAAAACTTGATCTTAGGAGTTACACATATCGTTAGGAGATAACAACCTACCGCACAACTCCATTGAGCTCACGGTAGCACTAGACCCATAACCATTGTCGAGGGCGTCTTTATTCTCCTGCATATCGTTAGGGGATAACGACCTACCACACAACTCCTTTGAGCTCACGGTAGCACTAGACCCATAACCATTGTCGAGGGCGTCTTTATCCTCCTACATCTTATGTATCTTCATTGAATCAATAGAGATATTGCGGGGATGAATGTAGACATCAAAGACCCCCGTGGGCAACCTAACACTCAATCTGCCATCCCCCTATGATTTACTCATCATAATTCGTAGTTTTCATGCATAAAAATTCATTCGTAGAAAACATGATGCATGATGCATGATGCATGATGTACATAACATATAACATACAATCATATCCTTAATACAAGAACATCTAAACTAATCCATTAAAAGTCATATAAACATCTCCATAAAGAAAACTCATAAAACTTATCAATCAATCAATACAAGGCACACAACAAATCCTCAAATGACTTGAAATTGGTGCCATCAATTAAAATTCATAAAATACGTAACCCTTGCAATGTAGACCTCTAATAGGCCAAAAACATACAATACATACTTACCTTGAGTTCTGATGTCTTTGGTTTCAACTTGGCAATGCACACTAGAAGCTTGAGAACATATATTGTCAAACCATTCGAATACGTTTCACACCATGAGTAACTATTTTCACTATAACTTTCAAAATTCATAACTCCCTCTATATTGATCCATTTGTGATACTTAAGAAGTCAAATTGTTCCTTAAGGAGTCTACTATAACTTCTTAGAAGACACCAAATTCAGAAAACTAACGTATGTTGACTTACGTGGACAAAATAGAAGGCATTCACTGTTTGAACAGTGATTAGGTCGACATAAACCTATATGTGTCGACATAACTTAGCATAATATGTCGACTGCTTATTCATGTGGTCGACCGAACCATTTACAGAGAGTTATTTTGTGTCGACCGGTCGATCATGTGTCGACCGGTGCTCTCCCAATTTTCGTCTACTAACTTGTAACATTCATAACTTTGTCTACAAAGCTCCAATTTGAGTGATTCAAACGGATATGAGTTTCCCTAAGAGTTTACTTTAACTCTTATGAAGGACATAAACTCAAATTCGGGCTACATTATGACCGAATCTCAAAAACCCTAACCTTGCATAGAATCAACTGATTTTCTAACATTCTACTTGAAATCCTTCATTTTTATCCATCAATCCAACCAACATCATCCTTTTATCATTATTGAACCTACAATAACTTTAAAGGATATGAAAATACCTTGAGCTTCAGCCTCCACGAAATATCAAAGCTCTTCACTTCACTTCTCTTGAAGCATTCACTTTCTCACTCTTTTTTTTTTCCTCACAAAACTCTTTCTCTATCTCAATCTCACCCTCCTTTGATTTAGAGCACGAACCCTAGGGAGAAAAGGGGGAAGGAGATCGTGGTTGGGAGGGAGAAATGCCAGCCAAGACCCACTTAAAGCCCTTTATCAATTAAAATCAATTTTCCTTTTATGTCCACCAATCAGAATTCTGCTGATTTTGCTGACTTATCCAACTTATGTCGACATAAGTCGACTTATGTCGACATAATGAATTCCCGAAAGTTATGCTATGTCGACCGCTCGTCTATTATGTCGACCGAACTTGAAGGTGTCGACCGCTTGACCATGCGGTCGACCGAATAAACTCCCGAAAGCTATTCTATGTCGACAGACTGCAAATTGTGTCGACCGAACCTATATAATTTTCCAACCTTTCTGAATAACATCATCCCACATACTTCTTAAACATTATTTTCCTAATCACCTTCAGCCTACTAATTTTCTAATAGCCACAATACTTAAATACTCTAACGGTTAAGCATTTTTCATAAAAAGGTTTTAATCGCTTTCGTCTTAAAGTCACAATTCCTTAAAAGAGAATAATAATAAAACAAAACGAGGGTTGTTACAGGGGAGGGGTAAAAGCTTGGTACCACCTTTAGTGGCAAAATTGGGCAACAAGTAGGTGGTCCTTGACCACCTCTCTTTTTATCTTTTTAGCCAAATCAGGTAAGGGCTTTTGAACACTCTAATAGGCACCAATTCTCATGTGGTTTCGAGGGTTTTTAATCTCTCTGGTTATCATTTTGTTAGCATTTAAATTTCTAAGAAAAAATGAAGCTTATTAAGCTCCCTTGGTTAATTGTTTTCTGCCAAAACTAGAGTAAACCTCAATTGTCTCCCTTGGTTTTCGCTTCCCTTCTAAGATAGGGAGGGCTAGGATTTATTGCACATTTTCAGCCACTCGCTTATGGACGTAGGGTAGGTTGCAATCTCCCTAGCTCCTCCCCGAACTCTGGTTTTTATGCTAAACAACGATCACCACTCTTTCCCCTCCTTACCGACCCTTGATCACTTCTAGAAACACCATTTCCACACCGTTCTATTTCTTTGCACCATATACAGTTGGTGGAGAGGGGGTGTCATTATTTTTTTTGTGGATTTTAATAGTAACATGATTGCAAAATTTGAAGCACACGCTAGATCAAATTGAGAAAAAAGATGTTCAACAGTGCACCATGACATGAACAACCTAAAATTGTTACACGAAGCATATTTTACTAATGAACTTACTTCTTTTTAGGGATATTGCAATAATTTATTGTTACAAGTATGTTCTTTTTATCTTTGAACTTTCTTCGATGTTTACTAATGAACAAGAGAAGGAGCCCAATAGTTTAGTCCTTTTTGAAGCCCCCTATTTCATTTGGATCAATGCCTGATACCTTTGGGAGAGAGGTTTCTCGGACCCGAAAGAGGAAGTCGCTAATTGAACATGCATCACTGGCCCTAATCACATCGAGAAACACCATTTCCACACCGTAAAATTTATTGGCACCATATTTTAGTGCCTTATACTGGACTTGTTTTGTAGTAGATAGCCATAAATTTTACTCATATCCCATCTCTCTAGCCCATGTTATCTTCGACTGAAAATCACCTTCAAAAACTTATATTTATACAAATCTGAGAACAGGTCACCCCAACAACCTCCAAAAAGTCCCTTTAAACTATTTTTCATGTGCACATGTTTTTTCCTAGAACTGTTTACTGCCTTTTACCATTAAACTCAAGCATTTTTCCATTAAATTTTAGTATGTAGCTCACTGTGAATCAGACAGTATGAGTGTTTCACTTAGATCCCTAAAATCCATCCTGGAAAACTTTTTACTTTCTCTCATTTCTGACAACCTATAATCCAAAACCCCTTATTCTAGTTGCATATGACTTTTTGGCCATTCGTTTGACAAAATTCTATAACCCCTCCTTTGAAATTTCCCTTAAAAGCCTTGCCCAAAAAATCCCTTTCAAACCCTTGAAAAGAAGCCCCTCAAACCGAGCTTAAAAGCTTTTTTGCTAGACCAAGCCAACACTTCACCCATTTCCGTTGCACTTGAACAACTATTTGCCTTGCCCTTCAACCTCCTGGTTTAGGTCCCCTTAAACTTTATGGGTTTGGAGCACGTCATTTGGTATCAGAGCCTTACAAAATAATTGGTGTTTTGCGTCTGATTTTTGGTTGTTTTATTAGTAACATTTTAACAAAAGTTGGAGCACACACTAGATCAAGCCGAGAAGTAAAAATATTGTCAACCGTGCACCTTCAAATGAACATTCTAGAATTGTGGTACAAACTCCGGCATTTGTTGCAAGAAGCACACAAAGACTTCCAAAACCTAAAATTGAGCTAAGGAATGTCTCCCAAAAACAAGGTGAGGAGAAGGTGGCAGTAGTTGTTAAAGAATCTTCTAAGAAGGTTGGATGATAGGATTGTTCTTTAGAAGATGCACACTTCCTTTGAGTTTAATGGCCCACGCTATTTCTTTGGAGCCCTTACATTGGCCTTGCCATGGTTAAGAACATGAAGAAAAGCGTGAGGATAGTGCCTTGGCAGCCAAATATGAAAGTGGTATTGACAACACAGTTTTTTTTTTCATGCATGCACCACCCCCTTTGCGTTAGAGAAAAAAACAACCAAATATGCTAGTTCCTTACAAAAGTTGACCCAGAACTGCAACTTATGTGTTAATATTCAAATCTAGCATCGATTTTTCATTTAATAAGGAAACAAAGGAGTTGGAAGAGCTTCTATTGGACACAATCATGGCTTAGATGATCAAGTGAATAAATGGCTAAACTGCAAAAGGTTATGACTGAAAGGTTGTATTCATTTAACCAAGTTCTGAGTTATCTTCATTTGATTGCTTTTGACCATGCTAATTTGGAAGTTGAGAATTTTTTATAAGGTGGGCGTATTTTTTGTTAACATATTATGGCACTAAGGTTTTAATGAGTTAAAACCTCTATAGAAATGAATATATTAGCATATATGTAGATGAAAATTTCTAGCATGGATCTGTCACATTTTTAATTAATCATTTGTGCAACTTTTAAACGAACTAAAATAAAGTGATGACTTGTGTGGTACCCTCATCATACAAAATTCGCATGAGAGAATGTGATGAATGGAAGACGGCATTTAAAACCAAGTATGGACTATACGAGTGGATGGTAATGCCATTCGGTTTATCTAATGCCTAGCACATTTATGCGCCTCATGCATTATGTGCTTAAAGACTACTTGGGTAAGTTCATTGGGCTATATTTTGATGATATCTTGGTATATAGCTTGAACTTGGAGTCACACTTAGAACATCTTTGTGCCTTGTTCACTACGTTAAGGGCAACAAAACTTTATGGACATCTTAAGAAATGCACATTCTTGCAAAATGAGGTACACTTCCTTGGTTTCATTATTTCTAAGCATGGATTGGCCGTGGTTAAAGCAAAGGTATAGGCCATCAAGGAATGGACCGAGCCTAAAAGCATATCGGAGGTAAGGAGTTTTCATGGACTTGCTTTTTTCTATCAATGTTTCATCAAAACTTTTAGTGCAATTATGGCTCCACTAACTGATTGCACTAAAAAAGGAAGAGAATTTATGCGGAGTCGATCTTGTCAAGAAGCGTTTGAGTCCATTAAAAATTTATTGGGCAATGCCCCATTATTGGCATTACCTGATTTCAACAAAGTTTTTGCGGTTAAATGTGATGCGTCCAGAATAGGCATTGGAGCCATCCTTATACAAGAGGGAAAACCAATTGCTTACTTTATTGAGAAACTAAATGGACTCACTCTTAATTATTCGACATATGACAAGGAATTCTATGCAGTGATGAGAGCATTGGAAGTGTGGCAACATTACCTTTTACAAAAATAGTTCATAATTCATACCAATCATCAAGCCATGAAGCACATTAAGAGTCAAACTAAGATTAATCGGAGACATGCCAAATGGGTAGAATACTTGGAGAGGTATCCATATGTGATTAAATACAAGAGAGGAGAAGTGAATGTGGTGGCCGACTCATTATCAAGAAGGTACACTTTACTAACTGAACTTAAATCTAGAATTCTTGGATTTGATTGGATAAAAGATGCTTATAAAGATGATTTGGACTTTGGACTTCACTGGGAGAAATGCAAGGGAAAGGCCGAAAATGGATTTTACTTACAAGATGGGTTCTTTTTTATTTGGAAAGTTGTGCATACCTCAGGGAAAAATTCGAGAATCATTAGTGAGGGAAGCTCATTGTGGAGGTTTAACTTGTCATTTTGGAGAGAAAAAGACCATGAAACACTAAAAGAGCATTTCTTTTGGCCGAGAATGGCTAAAGATGTGCACAAGGTGGTAGCGACATGGATCATATGTAAGAAGGCCAAAAATAAGGTTCTCCCTCAAGGTTTTTACATGCCATTGCCAGTTCCAAATCATCCTTGGGAAGAAATCTCTATGGACTTCATACTCGGCCTACCAAGTATAGCTAGGAGAAAAGATTCAATTCTAGTAGTAGCTGACCGATTCTCCAAGATGGTTTATTTTATTCCTTGCTCTAAAACAAATGATTCTTCTCATGTCGGTGATCTTATTTTTAAAGAAGTTGTGAGATTGCACAACATTTCTGAATCAATTGTCTCGGATCACGACACAAAGTTTTTGAGTCATTTTTGGAAGACGTTGTGGGGAAAGATTGGTACTAGGGTCTTATTTAGTACCTCATTTCATCCTCAAACTAATGGGAAACCCAAAGTGGTCAATCGATCTTTGGAAGCATTACTGAGAAGTGTAATTGGCAAAAAGGCTTACGGATTGGGACTTACAATTACCCTATGTCGAGTTTACGTACAACCGAAGTGTGCATGGATCTACACAACAAACCCATTTGAGGTAGTATATGGTTTCCAGCCTTTAACTCCACTAAATTTAATTCCAATTCCTATCAAACAAGTTGTAAATTTTGATGGAGAAAAGAAGGCTGAGCAAGTGAGAGCCTTGCACCAAGAAGTAAGAAGAAAAATTGAGAAGAAGAATGAGTCATTTGCACGACAAACAAACAAAGGCTGCAAGGAGATTATTTTTAAGGAACGAGATTTGGTTTGGTTACATCTACGCAAGGAAAGATTTCCTAAACAACGAAGGTCTAAGTTGCTTCCAAGAGCCGATGGTCCATTCAAGGTTTTGGAACAGATTAATAATAATGCTTATAAGATTGACTTGCCTGGTGAGTATGGAGTTTCAGCACCTTTCAATGTGCAAGATCTATCACCTTAAGAGGAGTATGATGACAAAGATTTTGAGGAGACCAACCTTTTGGATTTGAGGACAAATCATCAAACACCTGGGGAGGATGATGTGCCTGAAGGTTCAATTACATGGTCAAGAGCCAAGACTTTAGCTGACAAACTTGTTCATTTTGCAGCAAAGTATATGGAGCATAATATGAAGAAGAACCCTTCAATTTTGGACATCGAGCTTCCTAAACATGTACTACATTGGGACTTAGCTAAAGAAGTTACTTGAATAAGCCCTCTTGAAGAAGCAACCCCAGAAGTTGAATAATAAATATGTGTCTTTAATTAACATGTTATATTAATATTATGTCATGTTTCATTTGCTGGAGTCATAATAAGATTGCAATCATTTCAAAAGATATCACTTTGGTGACTTTTGAAACATTGTAACCCTGTAAGATTTTTATCTTTGAAGAGTTGTCTCTCTTTAAATATTGTGTCTTTCTTTTATATCTATTTACAGAGTTGTAACTTTGAAAAGTTGTCTCTCTTCAAAGGTTGTATCTTTTCTTTAGAGTCACAAATTAATGCCTTTAGGAGTCTATCTATAGAAGGCATTGCAATCTGTAATAAACATTGAGTGATTGTTGTTGATTGTGATTTTCACAGATTATTCAATCAGTCGTTGATTGTTTATTCCGATAAGTGCATCAATCGTTGATTGTTTATTCCGATCAGTGAGTCATATCCGAGAGTATTCATCATTTGTGTTCTTGCAGCAAATCTTGGTGAGTCATATCCAAAAGTTGTTATTTCATTTCGTATTGTCATCTCATTCTTCGTTTTATTCATCATTTCCATCTTCAATTTTGTGCCCCAAGTAACACAAATCACTTAGTAAACAAGACTGAGTGATACGTCAATTTTTCTGCACACATTCTTTGGGTTTCACGAAGTCAAGGAGTGTCACATAAACCCTGCAACCAAACCCTTAATCACTAAGTCCTAAAGCCCTAACCCTAATCCTTAAGAGTCAAGCCCAAAGCCCTAAGACTTAAGCACTAAGCGGTAGCACTTTAGTGAAACCCCTAAGTTTTACGCTCGAAGCCCTAATTCCTGAGTCGTATGCCCAAAGCACAAAACCTTAAACCCTAAGTGCCAGTTAATAAGGCAAAAGTCCTAAGTTGTAAGCCTTAAGCAAAAAGCCCTAAAGCCCAAGCTCAAAGCCCAAAGCAGCTCTAAGCCCTAATCCTAAATCCATAAGCCTTAAGCCCAAAACTTCTATGTCATAAGCCGATATCCCAAGCACTAAGTCATAAGCCCAAAGTTCAATGCCATAACCCTTAAGCATGAAACCATAAGACTTAATCCTAAAGCCATAAGTCCTAAACCCGAAGTCCTAAGTCATAAGCTCTAAGCCGTAGGCCAAAATTCCAAAGCCATAAGCCCCAAGCTGAGACCTTTATGTTTTAAGCTGTTTGCTCAAAGCCTTGAGCCATAAACCCAAAGTTCAAAGCCTTAACCATAAATCCCAAAACCATAAGAATTAATCCCAAAACCCTGAGCCCAAAGTCTTAAATCCTAATCTCTAATCCCTTAGCCCTAAGTAGAAAACCCTAAACCTTAAGCTAAATGCTCTAAGCCCTAATCTCGAAACCATAAAACCTTAAGCTCAATGCTCTAAGCCCTAATCTCAAAACCATAAAACCTTAAGCCTTTAGCCCTAAGCCCTAAGACCTAAGCCTTTATTCATAAGGCCTAAGCCGAAAGCCCTAAGCCTTAAGCTTGAAGCTCTATATCCTAAGCCCAAAGCCCTAATCCTTAAAGTCAAAGCCTTAGGCTGTAACGACCCAATCCTCAGGCCGTCGCTTACTGCTTTTCTTACTTACTTTCTTACATTACTGACGACCCGAGAACCGGTCCGTTACTAGGCTCTTACTTACTTACTTCCATTACTTACTTACATTGGTGGAACACTTGCTACTTTAGTTTCTAAAACTATCTTTAGTTTATAAAATAGTTAACAAGGAAAACCATCAAATTGAAAAACATACATTTCTTCTTAAATAACGATTCCAATTCCACCTTTTAAGTAAAATACATATGCATTTAATAATTTAAATCTACAGCGGAAGAAAATAGTTCAACTTAAGATGCATTCATTTTCAAAACCTTTGTAATCCATCACTTCAAAATGATATATACATTTTAAATACATTGTCAAAACATTTTCAATTACATTTTATGTTATGACTATGTATGTGTCATGCGTCACTCCCCGTCGGTCGTCACTCAATAACTATATTATTTGGACACTCCTCTGCTCTAACACCTTGATCAATCATTTGCCCCCATTCCTCCATTACATTCCCTACATTGCAAAGCCTAAACTATGAGCCTAAAGCTCAACAAGTAGCCTTACATTATTGCTTGAAGTGTTCAGGCCTGTAATAACCATTTGCTTTACTGTTCTGATATTCAAGTTCTTAATTCATCAGAGACAAAACATAATTAGCGTCCCATACCACCAATTATATCTTGTTTACCTCCAACTACGTTGTAAAACAATGCATGAAATAATTTCCTTGACATTTTGTAAAACTATGATGCATGACTATGTGACTATGAAACATTACTTAAATCACATCAAACATAAGATGAAAATAAGCATACAACACACATCAAACATACATCCTAATCTTTGCAATGCAGTCCCACTTAAGGGCCAAACAATCTTAAAACTAACTTACCTTAGCAGCTATCTTGAATTAATCCACTTGAGTCCCTTTTCAATCCAATCGATGACCTAAACATATAAATCATTCAAGGATCAGAAATCAGGTAACATGACCTGTTTTATTGCATAAAGTCATAACCTTCTATTCCAACTTTAGACAACTATAACTTCCGTGATAATGATCCATTTGTGATGCTAAAGGTGTCAAATTCTTCCTTAAAGAGTCTACTGTAACTTCTTAGAAGACCTAAAATCTAGAAAACTAACGTAACATGAAGTGTCGACCGTTGTTGACAAAACATAGAGTATGCATTGAACAACCTTTATTTTACGTCCACCAATCAGGATTCTCCACGTTTTTGCTGACTTTTCAACTTAAGTCGGTGAAGGTTTCGACCGCTCGACCATTGTGTTGACCGAAGAAATTATCGAGAGCTATCCTACGTCAACCGGTTGCAAGGGTCGACCGGTTTCTAACGTAGGTCGACCGGACCAAGTTCCTCACGACCAAGGGGTCAAACAATACTATTCATAGGTCGACCGGTCCTTCACTAACAACCTTCCATTTTCCATTCAACACTTAACAACTTTTATTCCAACATTCAACTTGTTTCCAAATCATCTAAATCACTATTTCAAAAGTATAACTCTACCTCAACATCCATCATCCCTTAACACATTTTCTTCGTCACCTTTAACCTACTAATTTACTAATATCTACAATACCTTAATACTTTAATATTTAACCAACATTCATAAAAAAATTCTTAAACACTTCATTCTTAAAGTCACAAATTCTAAAAACAAATGAGGGTTGTTACATAGGCCTTAAGAAAAAAGCCCTAAGCTTAAAGCCCATCGACCTTAGCCGAAAGCCATAATCCCTAAGTCTTATGTCCTAATCCCTAAGCCTATATCCTAAGCCCTAAGCCCATAGCCCTAAAACTTAAATTCAAAGCCCTAAGCCATAAGCCCTAAGCTCTTAGCCATAAAACTTAAGCTCAAAGCCATAACTCAAAAGCCCTAACCCGAAAGCCCTAATACATAATTCCTAAGCTCTAATCTCAAAACCCTATGCCCTATGCTTTCAGCCAAGGATAAAGCCCTAATGCATAAGCCTAAAGTTCTAAACCCTAAGCCCAGAGTCTTAATTTGTAATCCTTAAGCCCTAACAACTAACACCTAATCCTAAAGCTCTATGCCATCAGCTTCGATCCCAAAGCACCTAAGCCTTAAGCTTGATGCCCAAAGAGAAAATTCAATAGCCCTAAGCCTTAAGCCTAAGCTCGAAGCACAAAGCCCTAAGCCCAAAGCCCTAAGCCCAAATACCAAAGCCCTAAATCCTAAGGTCTAACCCTTAAGACCTAAACCCTAATCCCTAAGCCCTAAGCCCTAAATGTAAAGTCCTAAGCCCTAAGCCCTAAACCTAAACCACTATACCTGAAGCCCTAACCTCAAAGCCCAAAGCTATAACCCCTAAGCCCAAAGTGTAAGCACAAAGCCCAGAGGCCAAGCTCTAATCCTTAGCCTTTAGCATTGAGCCCTAATAATAAGCACTAAGATCTAACCCCAAAACCCAAATCCTTTAGCCCAAATGCCTAAGCCCTAAGCCAAATCTCATAAGCTTTAAGCCAAAAGTCGAAAGCCCTAAGCCCTAATCTCTAATCCTAAACCCTTAAATCCTATGTCCTAATTCCCAAACCATATGGCTAAGCCCTAAGCGAAAGCTCTAAGCTCAAAGGTTAAATCCCTAAACCCTATGCTTAAAATCCAAAGCACTAAGCCCAAAACATTTAGGACAAAGCCATAAATGCTAGGCCCTAGGCCCTTAGCCCTAAACTAAAAGCCCTTAGCCCTAAGCCTTAAGCCCTAAGATTAATGCCCTAAGCCTTAAGCCCTTAGCTCAATGCCCTAAGCCTTAAGCTCTAATCTCAAAACTATGAACCATAAGCCCTAAGCCCTATGAAAATAGACCTAAGGCCTAAGCTCGAAATCATAAACCTTAAGCCCTATGCCCTAAGCCTAAAATCACAAACCTCAAGCCCAAAGCCCTAAGAGCAAAGTCAACGCCCTAAGCCCAAATCCCAAAGCTCTAAGCCCAAATTCCTAAATCACAAGCCCTAAGCCTTAAGACCTAATCCAAAAGCCCTAAACCTACACCCTAATACTAAAGTCCTAAGCCCTAAGAACTAAGCTGTAAGCCCAAACCCTTATGCTCTAAGCGATAACCCTAAGCCCTATTCCCAAAGCCCTAAGTTCTAAGTTGTAAGACCAAAGTTTAAAGGCCTAGGCCTAAAACACAAAGCACAAGCCCTAATCCCGAATTCCTAACTAGAAAGCCTAAAGCCTTAACCACAAAGCCCAAAGACAAAAGCCCAAACCACTTATCCCTAATCCTAAAGTCCAAAGCACAAAGCCTAATGCCCAAGCTCTAATGCCTAGCCCTAAACATTAGGCCCTAATACATAATCCCTAAGCCTTGACCCCAAAACCCTAATCCTTTAGCAAATTTCGTGAAACCTAATATCTAAGCCTAAAGCTGAAGCTCTAATCCCTAGCCCTAAGCATAAAGCCCTTATACATAAGCCCTGATGTCATGCCACTAGATGGCTTGGATAGAACCATACCTCAAGGAGTCATCACCCGAGCCCGAGCTAAGGAGTTTTCTAATCAATTTTCTCTTTTGTAGGAAATGATGAGCACAAATTAATTATGGAGGAACCTACCCCAAAAGCCTTCGAGCAACCCAAACATCTCCTTATATGGGAAGCATGGAAGTGGAGGCGAAGTTCAAGTCATCTTTGAGCTTGGAACACCATGGAGGGAAGTGCAAAACCGAGCCAAGGAAGGAGGAGAAACCGGGTACAAGCTTGGTCTGGGTCGGGTTTTGGTCATGGCCCATGGAGCATGGCACAAACCCAATCAGAATCCCCTCTCTCTAGTTTTATTTTATTCCTTTTTAATTTTGCAAAAAAAAAATATCTAGGGTGTTATGGGTTTGGCATGGGTCTCTTTGTGTTTGGTATGGGTTTGGAGTGAGTTTTCTCTTTTGCATGGGTTTTTGCTTTTGAGATTTCTTGGATGGCAGCCGGTTGGAGGGGAACAAATTTTGGGGACCACTCTTCCTTCTCCCCAAATCAGGTAAATATTGGGTGGTCCTTTTCACCTTTCTTTTTGTGCAACCACCAAATTGGGTAAAGCTCTTGGATGCCATCCGATTAGGTTGCTTCTATCTAATGTGAGAGAGATTAAAACCCTCTCATCTCCAAGAATTTTAATCAGTTTTGTTTTGAATCTAAAGAGTGCTTTGCATGTCCTTTCTTGGCCAGTTTTCTACCTCCAAGACTTGGCTCTCTGGTGAGTAATATACGGCGATATCCGAGAGCATCCTTCAAGGCTTTTGCTTGCCTTCCAAGCTAGGGTAAGCTAGGCCATGCTACACAACTTTAACCACTCCCCCATGGTCTTAGGGTAAGTGCGTAGTCCATATTAGCTATTCTCCATCTCCGGTTACATCCCATTTTCCGATCAAGCCCATTCCTTTTTCCGATAACCCCTTTTTGGCACTTGATGTTCCTGTCTGCATATCTCCTTATTTCCCAATGATCTATCCCCCATTTTTGGAGGTTAAGCTCTCCTCTCTTTTTATAACGACCCCTGAAAATCTCAGTTGCAAAATCCATATGCTACTTGAGAACCACCTTCCCAAATACCACCCATTTTCTGCCCTTTTCTTTGCCTATTTCTCACCTGAAACCCATTTTGTTCCCCATTCCATTCTTGAATCATATCATTTGGTATCAGAGCCATTCATCCACTCTCACTCTTCAATTTTTCTCTTATTTTGGCTAAGTTTTTGAGTTAGGGGATGATGACTCGAAGTGGAGCCAACCATAACCCTAACTGAGACTATATTCCGCCACAAAATCCACCTTTGGTGACCCTTATCCCGGATATTTCAGAGTCTAGCGTACAAGGATAGCTAGATGAGATTCACAAGAAATTTGAGATTGCATTTCAAAGATTGGAGGCAGCCTTTCCTCCAATGAGGTACCCTCCAACCCCTACTCCAAGGAGAATACCTGGGAATGGCATTAGGAGGCCTCGACATCAAGCAACTAAGGACTCAGATGAAGAGTTCGGTTACAATGATCAACCCAACCGTGAAAATGAGATGTGGAATATCAAGGTAACCATTCCATCCTTTAATGGATCTTGTAATGGTGATGTGTTCCTTTATTGGGTTGAAAAAGTAGAGAAGTGTTTGAATGTTATAACTACTCGGAACGACTGAAATTACAATTGGTTTCTTTGTAGTTAACCAGGTATCCTAGTTTATGATGGTATAGTTTGAAGGCCCAAAGGAGGCGTGATGGTGAGGATGATATTCCTACTTGGAGGGCCATGAAACTCTTCATGAGAAGAGGTTTGTGCCGAGCCACTACAAACAATAATTCTTCCTCTAACTCCAAACATTGAAGTAAGGAAACCTCTCGGTGGAGGAGTATTTGACAAGATTTGAAACCCTTAGGATTCGGTGTGACCTAGATGAACCCGAGGAACAAACCATCGCAAGGTTTTTACGTGGTTTGAATGAGGAGATTGGAGACATAGTGGAACTACAACCGATCGATACCATGGATGCGGTCATTCAACTTGCCATGAAATTGGAAAGGCAAGTGAAGAGGAAGGGAAAGGGGGTGGTTAACCGATTTGCTCCCAAAACCACCCCTCCTCACAAGCTCTTTTCTAAGGTCGAGGAAAAGCCCCCTCATATGAAGCCTTGGTCCCAAAAGAAATAAGGTGAGGGGAAACCTAATGATGAAAGCAATCGGCCTCGAGCAAAGGAGATCAAATGCTTCAAGTGTCTTGACTTAGGCCATATTGCTTCTCAATGCCCAAAGAAGAGGGTCATGATTCTTAAGGAGGACACCAATGAAGTGGTAAGCGAGGACACCAATGGTGATAAGAAGAGTTCCATCCTCCCAAGTCCAAAGTGAGGATTTTCAAAGGGAGAACATATTCCATAGTAGGTGCCTTATTCATGGGAAGGTATGTTCTCTTATCATAGATGGTGGGAGTTATACCAATGTGGCATCTTGGGATCTTGTGGAGAAGTTAGGGCTTGAAACTATGTTGCACCTAGCCCTTACAAGTTGAGATGGTTGAACGACAAAGAAGACATCAAGGTGACGAAACAAGTTAACTTAGAATTTTCAATCAGTGGATACTAGGATAAAGTGCTTTGTTGGTAAGGCCATGGAAATATTATCAGAGGGTCCTTCATGATGGTATACCAACAATTATTCCTTCAAGTTGAAAGGGAGAGAAATCAAGCTAGCTATTCTTGGCCCGGATCAAGTTTCTAAGGATGAGACCGCAAGGAAGGAAGGTATGACTAAATCCAACTTTTCATGTCCAAGAAAGAGTTGTTGAAGTCTATTTTGGAAGGAGGGCCGATTGTGATGTTGATGTTCTGGGAGATGATGGATGAAATTGAAGGGGTTCCTAAGAAGGTCCAAGTACTTCTAGAGGAGTTCCAAGACATTTTTCCTGAGGAGTTGCCATAAGGGTTTCTACCCCTTAGAGGCATTGAGCACCAAATCAATCTACAACAGGAGTGGCGCTTCCTACTCAGTCATCTTATAGGTTGAACCCTTAGGAGGCCAAGGAGCTTCAAAGACAAGTGCAAGAACTCCTAGACAAAGGCTCCATTTGGGAATCCTTGAGTCCTTGTGTTGTGCCCGCCCTATTGGTTCCAAAGAAAGATGGTAGCTTCTGGATGTTTGTGGATTGCCGAGCCATCAATCAAATTACAATAAAATATTGATTCCCGATTCCTTGACTGGAAGACATGTTGCATGAGTTTAGTGGGGCATCTTATTTCTCCAAGGTTGATTTGAAGAGTGGCTATCATCAAATCTGAATGAAGGAGGAAGATGAATGGAACACGGCTTTCAAGACCAAGTATGGTCTCTTCGAATGGTTAGTAATGCCTTTCGGGCTATCTAATGACTGTAGCACGTTTATGAGACTTATGCATTTAGCGCTAAAGGATTTCTTGGGAAATTTTGTAGTGGTTTACTTTGATGATATCTTGGTATATAGTTCAGATTTTCATACTCGTCTTCGACATCTTAGATTGCTATTTGAAACTCTCCGAGCCACTAGATTATTTGGTAGTTTGAAGAAATGTGCTTTTGTGCAAGAACGGATCCACTCCTATGAGTGTTTCGGATGTAAGGAGTTTCCATGGGCTTGTTTTTTTATCAGAGATTAATTAAGGGTTTAGCTCTATCGTTGCCCCCTTAATCGATTGCACCAAAAAAGGGAGAGATTTTGTATGGACCTCGAGTTGTCAAGAAAGCTTTAAGTTAATAAAGCTCAAGCTTTGTAAAGAACCTGTGCTCATGCTTCTCGATTTTGATGTGCCAACGGTATCGGATGACACAACATGAACGGTGTGGAATTGACAAAAAAAAGAGCAAACTCTACAATCTTACACTTGTATCCCTCTTGCACGAAGTGGGGAAGATTGCAGCAAGTTACTAATTTTGCAACTAGGAACAAGATAATAAAACTTACAAACACACGGATATTACTCACCGGGTGAAATGCAAGGTTGGTTGGAGGATTCCTCATTAAACTAAAAGCAGCAAATGCTCTGGATATTATATGTTCAAGAACCCCTTACAAAATGAGCTAAGGAAGTCTTATATAGCCTCTGAATTACAACCATCACGTTTTTGCTTCAATTCTAGTTAAAATAACAAAAAGTATGCTGCAAAGTATTTTTCAGATGAAAAATTAGTGTGAATGCTCATAGATGGTTTCCTCCCATTGTGAGCTGGCAGGTTGCATGCTCAAATGTGATTGGAAGAGTTGGATGTGATAAGAAGGATGAAAGCCTTTCACTAAATGGCTGCAAAGATGGTGGGCTTGCAGGGATTTTGTTGAAATCTTGTTGGATGAAGAAAAGGTGATAAAAGGATGAAAGCTTATCAAGGGATGGCTGAATTTTAATATGAAAAACGGATTGGATAGAAGGGAACAAAAGGTGACTTACAAGCTTCCATCTGATTGGATCAAAAAAGGAGGTAACTTGGTAACACTAAAATAGTGCCTGCAAAAGAGATTGTGGGAGCCCAGAAGCAGCTCTTCACGTCATGCTTGGTCTTAAAACATGGTGGACAACAAAAAAAATGTGTGAGTTGTTCATCAAGGGTGGATTAGTTCGACCGTCATGGTGCTCGATATTCCGATGGCTTGGCTGGACCAATTATCTTGCTGCCAAGTAATCAAATGGTATGGCAATTCCTTGTCCTTCGGGGTAGCTTTTTTATCTCCTATATTCTCCAAATATTTACCAACAAAATGAGCAAAGAAGTTAGTCAATTTGCGAGTCTGGCTCCTTGTGATGATTCTTCTAGGGTCCTCTTTACTTTGTGCACATAGTGGCACATCATCTTCCCCAAGTAGTTGAGGATTTGTCCTCAAATCCAATGATTGTTCCTCTTGTTCGCTTTATTCTTCATGAACATAGGGAGACAGATCTTGCACATTAAATGGAGTCTTTTGGGTGGAATTACGCAAACTCCGGTTATAAGAAAATTCTACAAATGGAAGCTGAACATCCCAATCTTTAAGCTTCTTGCTAACAATCCTTAAGAGAGTTCCCAAGGTTCTATTCACCACCTCAGTTTGGCCATCAGTTTGTGGGTGGAACGAGGTGCTAAATAATAATAAATGTTCCGAGCTTCTTCCATAACGTCTTCAAAAAGGTGCTGAGAAATTTGGTATCCCTATCTAAGACAATTGTCTTTGGAATACCATGCAAATGTACCACTTCTTTGAAGAATAGATCAGAAACACGGTTGGCATCATTGATTTTAGCACGAGCTATAAAGTGAGCCATTTTTGAGAATCTATCCACCACAACCATAATTGAATCCTTTGATCGAGCTGTACGGGGTAAGCCAAGTACAAAATCCATGCTCACTTCTTCCAAAGGAAGATTAGGAATAGGCAAAGGTAAGTAAAGCTCTTGATGTAGGACCTTACTCTTCGCTTTCTTTCACACAATACACCTCTCTAACACTCGGTGCATGTCTTTTAGGAGATTTGGCCAATAAAAATGTTCCTTCAAAGCTTCAAGAGTTTTCTTTTCCCCAAAGTGGCCAGCGAGTCCGCCACTATGTGCTTCTTTAATCAATGACTCACTTAGGCTAATGCTAGGTATGCAAAGCATACCTCCCTTGAAAAGAAACTCTTCGGTGACATAATATCTATTCACAATCCCTTGCTTACATTTATCATAAATTTGACCAAAATCCACATCTCCTTCATAAACTCCTCCTTCATAAACTCCTTTTATCCAATCAAAACCAAAAAAATTTGTGCTCAATTCTGTAAGTAATACATACCTTGTCGAGAGTGCATCGGCTACCACATTTGTGTCTCCCTTCTTGTACTTTATTATATAAGGAAATCTCTCAAAGAATTCTACTCATTTAGAATGTCTTTGATTTAGTTTGTGCTAGCTCTTAATGTGCTTGAGAGCCAATTGACCGGTATGGATTACGAATTCTTTCGTGAGAAAATAGTGCTGCAACACCTCTAAAGCTCTTATTACCGCATAAAATCATTTATCATAAGTAGAGTAGTTCAAAACTACACCCTTGAGTTTCTCACTGAAATAGGCCAATGGTTTGCCCTCTTGCATAAGGATAGCTCCAATACCTAGTCCGGTTGCATCGCATTTAATCTCAAAAACTTTGTTGAAGTCTGGAAGCATTAAAATTAGTGTATTGCTCAACTTCTCTTTAATCATCTCAAAGCTCGCTTGACAACCTGGCGTCCAAAGAAATTTCTTCCCCTTTTTAGTGCAATCAGTAAGGGGAGCCACGATAAAACTAAATTCCTTAATAAAATGCCTATAAAATGACGTGAGGCCGTGGAAGCTTCTAACATCTGAAATATTCTTAGGCATGGTCCATTCCTTGATGGCTTCTACCTTGGCTTCATCGGCCTGAATACCATCATTGGAGACAATGAATCCAAGGAAGTAAACTCTGTCTTGGCCGAATGTACACTTCTTCAAGTTTCCATAAAGCTTTACTTACCTTAGTGTTTCAAACAAGAGCCGAAGGTGTTCCATGTGGGACGACATATCTCCACTGTATACCAAGATATCATCAAGGTACACCACTATGAAAAGAAACGGAATGGAGGGGAGTTTAGGTTTAGGAAGAGGGAACATAGTTGGTTGGGGTTTGTAAGGGAGGAATACCTGATATTCTAGAATCGAAACTGGGTTTTGGGAGAGGATACTCGATGATGAGATCGAGTTTATGGCTGAAAATTTGAGGGGAACTTTGGAAAAGGGTTAAATAATACACCTCAAAATTTGAAGGTGAGCTCTTAGGTGGATCGATCAGAAATGAATGTAATAGTAACTTGGATTGGTGGTGGCCGGAAGTGAGGTCCGGCGGAAAGAAATGGAATTATCAAAAAAAAATAAACGATGGAATGAAGAGCTTATGACCTTCAAGCTCACCCTACGTCCTTGAAGAAGGCTGGAGACTTTGAAGAAAGAAGAGATCTCCAGCTCGGAGGGAGAAATCTTGAAGAGAACCCACGGTGACTGGAGAACTTCAGGCTGCCAGCTGAAAGTGGAAAATGCCCGAGAAGGGAGAGCAAAAAAACTAGTTAAATTCAGATTCCAAATTGAGGAGCTTGCTGTAAAATGAATAAAAGGAGGGAAAATTTGGACCAATGAGAATTCAAGAACGTGCAAGCCACGTTTCCTTGAATTCCTTCAGCCAAATTTCCTTTCTTTCTTGGCCCTAAATACCCTTCTTCCAGCCAAATAAACCCTCATGCAAAACCCCATGCATGGCATGCAAAGATCAAAAATAAACCTAGCCGAGAAACCCTCTCGGGTTCTCCAAATGTCCACGTAAAAATTCACGTAAAAATTATCCTAAAAATACAATAAAACTCTTTCAATCCTGACATGCCTCAAGATGCCTTAGCCAAAGAGGAACCCGCGGGAGTGAGCACTCGAGAGTGTGTTCATGATGAGCAACAAGAAGCCCTTAACAAGAGCCTACCTTGCGATAACGCCACCTTGGGCTTGGCCACGGGTTTTCTAACCCAAGGCCAACCCAATTGGTTTCCTAATGTGTTAGTTCATTTTGTAGGTTGTTTTGGGATGAAGTGGCCGAGATTACTAGTGTCATTGATGCATTCCATGGCCCAACCATCCAAGATGAAGATGTTGACATTTTGGGCTTCGGTACAATCTGACCTCTGAGCCTTGGGCAGCTGTTTAAACAACGTCTCACACATTATTTGGCCAAACGTTCTTCATACGAAATGTAGCCAGCATCTCAAGGTTTCCATCAAGCTGTAGAGAAATAGTTGTGGAGAAAGATTTCCCGGTCAACCATCGCCATTACAGAGGCATCCAGAAGGGGTGGCTATCCGAGAACAGCCCACACACCTTCCATCATGCAACGAATAGCCACGGCCTAATGGAGTCCAATGAAGAGCTGAAGGATGGAGTCCAATTTTGAGCCTCTAAGGAGCGGCCTTACACGTGAAAAGATGAAGGAAAGAATTGGCCCAAAAAGGAAGATTGTCGGTTTTTATTTATTTTGGTTTTTTTGAAAACCGGTTTTACTCTTCCTTGCATGGTTTGCGTGAAAACCATGCAAGNGGTGTTTATTGTTGTTGTGGTTTCCTTACCCAGTGGATTTGTGCAACAAAAGTCCAATTCGTGCCATTTCTGTTTTCCGTGAACAAAAGTCCCCAATTTTATGGCTGTGAGTTCCTCATTCACATCTAGAAATATTTGTTTTTACATGTCACTCCAAGATTTCTTCAATTCGAAGTTGTGCACGTTCCTTTCTCCACCTTTCTAGTGGATTAATCAATTCAAGCTCATTCTGTCGACCTGATTTCAAATTTTCATAACTTGTAATCCAGTCGTGAGTTTGCCTACGAAAACCCACCATTTTCTTCCCCTTTCATTGAAGTTATTCTCTGTCAATTTTTGGCTTGCCAGATTACCTACAGTTGTACAGAGATCTTTCCATACCTTATGTACTGCCTAAAACAGTTTTGTCTGTTTGTGCACCAGAAATTCACCCCGTGTCATTTTAAGGTCTCCACGTGTTCTCACTCTGAAAATTTGGCCAAATTTAGCCTACTCCTTAAAGTTTAAGTCCTCCAAATCTTAGCCCAAGGGCCCGTATGCATTTGGAGCTCTAGTGTGTTCACTCCCCTGTTTCTGCCAGTCATTCTTGTTCTCTCGGCATATTGCCTTGTCTTTCCATTTGTTCCCTTTTATCCCGACACCTCCTAACCCCGAGCGTGTCAAATCCTTAGAAAGGTTGATGAGTTGAGTTGTGGGATGATTGAGCACGATTGCATGTGACTCCAACTCGCCATGCAAAGTAAACTTCAATCGGGTTCGGGTGCGGGCTCGATTCAGGCGGTCTCAGTTTTAGGTTGCAAATTCACCTCTTCACCATGCCAAGTTATCACGTGTTTTGGCCTTGTTTTTGATCCTCCAAAGTTGGCTTAGAAATATATAATTCTTCAATTAATTTTCCTGCAACATTAACAAACATATTAGAAAAATTCCGAGCTCGGGTTCGGGTGATTGCTCCACTTGGCATGCCAATCCGTGGCATGTCATCCTCCCCGGGTTCTTGAGGATTTGACCTCAAATCTAGTGGGAAGTCAACTCCATCTTCTTCATCTTCATCAAATCCAGCAAAGGGAGAAATGTCGTGAACATTAAATTTGGCTGAAATTCCGTAATTGCCGGGTAACTCAAACTTGCATGTTCTTGGGTCGACTACATTATCCCAAAAACTCTTCGGGCTTAAGGCCGCCTTAAGAGTGTGCCAACTTTGAACAACTTCTAATTTTGAGTATAAGATTCAATGCCCTTCACCAAAACAACATTCTTCCCACGGCTAAACACTTCAACAGTCCGGTTTGTACTATACCACCGAATAACTAAATCAACATGAGTTTCATTATACCATTTATAAACCATAGTGTTTCCAATATATTCAGCACTGTATCCTTCTAAGTATTGATGGGATCTAATGTGTATAATTATAGTAAAATCCCTGGAGCTATTAGTTAGCAAGAAAGGGTTTACTAACCAATTAGGGTAGGTGCTCTTGGCTGTCTTTGTAAACACTTCTCTCGCAGTCCGAAACAAATATAATCCTTGGAAGAACGCTATTAAGGCTCCTAAGAATTTCATGTGTTGATAATAGTTATCTATCTCTTCCTTATTGGCTCCTTTGATGAGAGGCTTGAAAACTCCTTTACTAGAATCGCCAAATTGTTCATCGCTTGAATGGTCCTCCAAGGTAAGAAGAATATAGTACTTCTTCTTAAATCTCATTTCAATGCACGGTCGGGAATTATGATTAACTTTGTAAATCTCATTCAACTTATCATAAACAAAGAAATTAGTAAAGAGTTCAGGTAGAGAGAATAACCACCTTGAGAGTCTTTTGGAAATCACAACATATATAACTTTGTCTTTGTTTTCTTTGATCGGGACCCTTGAGTTCACTTGTTCGGGTGTTCCTTCTCTAGTAGAAAAGGGCTCTTTCTTGATAAAAATTAAATTATTTTTAGATGAATTCTCCTTTCTTGTGACCTCATCTTTGCCCAATTGTTCGGGATCAAGGGGAATTAGCTTGAAGGATCGTCCACCAAACTTAAAGGAATATTGGTTTATAAAACCATCGTGCATAACCTTCTGATCAAATTGCCATGGTCTCCCGAGTAACAAATGGCTTGAACTCATGGGAACCACATCACATATCACTTGATCCTTGTAAATTCCAATAGAGAATTCAATGCACGCTTGCTTGGTAACCTTGAGGTCTTCCTTATCATTTATCGAACGCAATTTATAAGGCTTCTGGTGAAAGATAGTTTCTATTCCGAGTTTTTCAATTAACTCTCGGGAAGCCACATTAACACAACTTCCACCATCAATAATAATTGAGCATACCTTATCTTGGATTAGACATCTACTATGGAAAAAACTTCCTCTTTGGAGTTCCTCTTCTTGGCTTTGAGTGGCAAGTAACCTTTGAATAACTAATAATAAGGGGCCTTCTTGTGCTCGGCATTCTTCTCCTTCGGATTCCAAGCTCATATCCGATTTTTCCTTCACTTCATCTTCACTGAAAACTTCACTTGTTCCTCTCTAATAACCATCACACGTTTCTAGGGCATTGGGATGCAATATGCCTGAGACCAAGGCACTTAAAACACTTGATCTTCCGTGTTCGGGTCTGGTTATTTTCTTCCATCGGTTTAGGCTCACTATCCTTCTTTTGCAGCCAAGGTTGAACAAAAGAAATCTTGTTCTTCACCTTTGAATTAGGCTTAAAAGGAGTAATAGCCTTAGGACTTGCTCGGCTCACGATTCCCTTGCCCTTTCTTTTCATTTGCCTCTCCACTTTCAAGGCCATTTGAATAACCAAATCCATAGAGTCGATCAGTTGCAACTCCACAATATCACTAATGTCTCGGTGTAAACCTCTAATAAACCGAGCTATAATTTGTTCCTCTGGTTCTTGTAAGTCACATCTAATTTGGAGAGTCTCAAATTCGGTAAGATATTCTTCCACCGAGAGAGATTCTTGCTTAAGAGATTGTAATTGAAGAAATATCTCTTGTTTGTAATGAGCCGGTACAATCTTCTCCTCATAATTGATTTCATCATTTTCCAACTATTAATACTTTCTTCACCATCACGTCTTCTCTGAATTTTCAAACTATCCCACCATAGGAAGAGGGAGGATAGTCAGTTAGGGTTTGTAAGGGAAGAATATCTGATATTCTAGAATCGAGACCAGATTTTGGGAGGGATAACTCGACGATGAGATCGAGTTTATGGCTGAAAATTTGAGGGAAACTTTGGGGAAGGGTTAAATAACGTACCAAAAATTTTGAAGGCGATCACTTGGGTGGATCGATCGAAAATGAATGGAACAGTAACCGGGATTGGCGGTGGCCGGAAGTGAGGTCCGGTGGAAAGAAATGGAATTATCAAAAAATAAATAAACGATGGAATAAAGAGCTTATGACCTTCAAGATCACCCTACGTCCTTGAAGGAGGCTTGAGACTTTGAAGCAAGAAGAGATCTCCAACTCGGAGGGAGAAATCTTGAAGAGAACCCATGGTGGCCGGAGAACTTCCGGCTGCTTGCTGAAAGTGGAAAATGCCCGAGAAGGGAGAGATAAAAAGCCACTTACATTCAAATTCAAAATTGAGGATTACAATCATGCAATGGGGGAGGTTTTATCAGCTACGAAGAGAGGAAAAAGGGAGGGAAAACTAAGGGCTAAAATCATGCGAAGAGCATGCTGTAAAATGAATAAAAGGAGAGAAAATTTGGACCAATGAGAATTCAAGAACGTGCAAGCCACGTTTCCTTGAATTCCTTTAGCCAAATTTCCTTTCTTTATTGGCCCTAAATACCCTTCTTCCAGCCAAATAAACCCTCATGCAAAACCCCTTGCATGACATGCAAAGATCCAAAATAAACCTAGCCGAGAAACCCTCTCAGTTTCTCCAAATGTCCACGTAAAAATTCACGTAAAAATTATCCTAAAAATACAATAAAACTCATTCAATCCTTAGAAAGGTTGATGAGTTGAGTCGTGGGATGATTGAGCAGGATTTCATGTGACTCCAACTCGCCATGCAAAGTAAACTTCAATCAGGTTCATGTGCTGGCTTGATTCCGGCGGTCTCAGTTTTAGGTTGCAAATTCACCTCTTCACCATGCCAAGTTATCACGTGTTTTCGCCGTGTTTTTTATCCTCCAAAGTTTGCTTAGAAATGTATAATTCTTCCATTAATTTTCCTGCAACATTAACAAACATATTAGAAAAATTCTGAGCTCGGGTTCGGGTGATTGCTCCACTTGGCATGCCAATCGGTGGCATGTCATGAACTTTCCCAAAAATTCTCTCAAAACGTGGTGCATCAATCTCATAAACGTGCTCAGGGCATTTTATAATCCAAAAGGCATGACTAGTTACTCGTAAAGCCCATACTTAGTTTTAGAGGCGGTTTTTAATTCATCCCCTTATCTCACCCTAATTTGATGGTAACCACTCTTCAAAATAAACCTTGGAAAAGATTCTGGAACCGCTAAGCTCATCCACATGACTTCTAGTCTCGGAATGGGATAGCGGTATTTGATGGGTATCT
Organism: Begonia fuchsioides; assembly: GCA_003255005.1. NCBI lineage: Eukaryota > Viridiplantae > Streptophyta > Magnoliopsida > Cucurbitales > Begoniaceae > Begonia > Begonia fuchsioides. The sequence continues at coordinate 31,348 of QAOC01017289.1, forward strand.
GATTAATTGCTCGGCTATCTATGCACATTCTCATTGTGCCATTGGCAAGATGGCCCTAGGCTAAAAATCCACTTGGTGCTCAATACCTCTAAGGGGTGGTAATCCAGTAGGTAATTCTTTGGAAAATACATTTTCAAACCTTTTCAATAGTTCTCGGACCTCCTTAGGACAAATGGTCAGCTCTTCCATCCTCTCCTTGAACATAATAGGATTAATGGTTCACCATTAAAAATTGATTTCTTTAGTTCTTTCTTCGACATAAACAAGTTTGTAGTGGTTGCCTTCTCCCCTCTATAACTCTCAAGCACCATCATATTTCTTGAGCCCTTTCACAAACCTTGCAAGCACCAACTCCTCGGGTTCCTCTAACACACACCTCATCTTCAAAGTTTGAACTCTGCAAGGTATTCTTCAACTGTGGATGCTCCTTGCTTAAGGCTTTGTGATTGTAACATGACTTCTTGCCGGTAATGCATAGGTACAAACCTTTTTCTCATCAATAGCTTCATCAATCTCCAAGTCACAGGCTCTTGATCATTTTCACGTCTCCTCTGGGATTTAACATTTTCCTACTGGATAATTAAAAAGCTACTAACTGTATTTTTGCCTTGTCAGAATAGTTATGGAATTCAAACACTTTCTCAACTTTATCCAACAAATCAAGGAAAACATCACCATTACCATTGCCATTAAATGGCGGTACACTAACTTTAATGTGCTTCAATTCTTCATCAGAACCCACCGATGGTTAGGAACATGTTGTGCTCCTCTTCGTCATCGAACAAAACTTCTTCCTCAGAATCTGTCGGTGGAACTCTTCTCCTCACCTTTCTAGTTCTTCCTCGGCACCTTGGGGCTCGAGGAATTTTTCTATTTAACTCCCTTACCTCCCCCATGAGTCACTGGAGAATGGTAGACAAATCATCAATTTGGCCTTGCAGACTCGGCTCAGCCACTCGACTAGTGGTAGCTTGTGCTTGTTCATTGGTATCACTGGCTTGTTGGGTATTGGCTGTACTCCTTGTCATCATGATAACACTTAGAGTAGAATATCAAGCAGGGAATGACGTTTACGAAAAGAGGATGGCTCTGATACCAACTGATGTGCCAACGGTATCAGACGACACAACACAAACAATGTGGAATTGACGAAACAAAGAACAAACTCTGCAATCTTACACTTGTATCCCTCTTGCACGAAGTGGAGAAGATTGCAGCAAGTTACTAATTTTGAAACTAGCAACAAGATAATAAAACTTACAAACACACAGATATTACTCACCGGGTGAAATGCAATGCTGATTGGAGTATTCCTTAACAAACTAAAAGCAGCAAATGCTCTAGATATTATATGTTCAACAACCCCTTACAAAATTAGCTAAGGAAGGAATCACGTTTTTGCTTCAATTCTAGTTAAAACATGTTAAAAAAAAGTATGATGCAAAGTATTTTTCACATGAAAAAGTACTGTGAATGCTCATAGATGGTTTCCTCCCATTGTTGGTTGGCAGGTTGCATGCTCACATGTGATTGGAAGAGTTGGAGGTGATGAAAAGGATGAAAGCCTTTCACTAAATGGCTGCAAAGATGGTGGGCTTGCAGGGATTTTGTTGAAATCTGATTGGATGAGGAAAAGGTGATAAAAGGCAGAAAGCTTATCAAGGGATGGCTGAATTTTAATGTGAAAAATGAATTGGATAGAAGGGAACAAAAGGAGACTTACAAGCTTCCATCTGATTGGATAAAAAAAGGAGGTAACTTGGTAACACTAAAATAGTGGCTGCAAAAGAGATTGTGGGACCCAGAAGTAGCTCTCCACCTCATGCTTGGTCTTAAAACATGGTGGACAACAAAAAAATGTGTGAGTTGTTCATCAAGGGTGGATTAGTTTGACCTCCATTGTGTTCGATATTCCGATGGCTTGGCTGGACCAATTATCTTGCTGCCAAGTAATCAAATGGTTATGACAAATCCTCGTCCTTCGGGGTAGCTTTTTTATCTCATACATTCTCCAAATATTTACCTGGAAAACGAGCAAACAAGTTAGTCAATTTGTGAGTTTGGCTCCTTGTGATGATTCTTCTAGGGTCCTCTTCAATTTGTGCCAACAGTGGCACATCAGATTTCCTCAAAGTTTTTAAGTTGAGTGTGATGCATCCAGATTGGGAATTGGTGTGGGCCTTATGCAGGAAGGGAGGCCCCTAGCCAATTTTAGTAAGAAGCTCAAGGGTGATACCTTGAATTATTCAACTTATGATAAGGAATTCTATGTGGTTATCCGACCCTTTGAAGTTTGACAACACTACCTTTTATCCAAGGAATTTATCATCCATACCAACCATCAAGCTCTCAAACATATTAAGAGCAAAGGTAAGTTAAATAGAAGACATGAAAAATGGGTGGAGTTCCTTGAAAGATACTCGTACATCATCAAGTATAAGAAAGGAGATAGCAATGTGGTTGTCGATGCTCTTTCAAGGAGGTTTGTTCTCCTAACTGAGCTTTCTACTTACATCATTTTTTTATTGGATCAAGGGATCTTATAAGGGTGACCAAGATTTCGGCCATTGATATGATTTGAGCTTAAAGAAGGTGGATTGTGTCTAACACCTCATGGATGGTTGTTGGTTCAAAGAAGGGAAGCTTTGCATTCCTTGTGGGGGAATCCGAGAGTCCCTAATCAAGGAAGCACATGGATGCTGCTTGGCTAGTAATTTTGGGGAGAAGAAGATGTTGGAGGCCCTAAACGAACACTTCTTTTGGCCACACTTATTTTGGGATGTGCATAACGTGGTGGAGAAATGCATCATTTGTAAAAAGGCCAAGAGTAGGGTGCTTCCCCAAGGACTTTATATGCCCCTACCCATTCTTAGTCATCCTTGGGTGTAATTGAGTATGGACTTTGTCCTAGGTCTTCCTCAGACTTGTAGGGCAAAAGACTCCATTATGGTGGTGTTTGACTGGTTTTCCAAGATGGCTCATGTCCTAGCTTGTTCCAAGACCGATGAAGCTAGTCATGAATTGTTCTTCAAAGAGGTGGTGCGTTTGCATGGTGTTCCAAGGACCATTGTCTCGGATCGGGACACAAAATTTTTGAGTGCTTTTTGGAAGACCCTATGGGCAAACAAAGCTCCTTTTTAGCATCTCTTTTCATCCCCAAACTAATTGGCAAACTAAGGTGGTTAATCAAAATTTGGGAAGCTTATTGAGGAGCACAGTTAGCAAGAAGCTCATGAATTGGGACATTCAACTCCCCTATATAGAGTTTGCTTAAAATCAGAGTGTGCATAATGCCCCACTCAAATGACTCCTTTCAAGGTCGTGCATGGATTCAACCCATTGACCCCTCTTGACTTAGTGCCTATACCCTCAATGGAAATTTTCAATCCGAATGGGGCCAAGAAGGCGGAACTAGTGAAGAATATGCATGAGAAGGTGAGGTATGCAATTCAAAAGGCAAATGAATCATATCCCAAGTATTCTAACCGTGGGAGAAAAGCAACAAATTTCATAGAGGGAGACTTGGTATGGCTCATCTAATGAAGGAAAGGTTTCTGAAGCAAAGAGGGTCCAATCTAGCACCTAGGGCCGATGGATGTTTCAAGATTTTGGAAAGGGTTAATCCCAATGCCTACAAGCTCGAGTTACACAGGGAATATGAAGTGTTGGCCACTTTTAATGCTCAAGATCTTTCTCCTTATGTTGGGGATGAGTGGAGGAACGAAGGGAGGAAGATTCGCCCATAGATTTGAGGACAAGTCCTCAAATACCCCTGGAGGATTACATGCCATAAGATGCCTTGCATAGAACCATACCTCAAGGAGTCATCACCCGAGCCCAAGCTAAGGAGTTTTCTAATCAATTTTCTCTTTTTGTAGGAAATGTTGAGCGCTGATTAATTAAGGAGGAACCTACACCAAAAGACTTGGAACAATCCAAACATCTCCTCATGTGGGAAGAGTTAGAAATGGAGAAGATCGAGTCATCTTCGAGCTTGGAACACCATGGAGGGAAGGGCAAAACCGAGGCAAGGAAGGAGGACAAACCAGGTACAAGCTTGGTCTAGGTCTGGTTTAGGTCATGGCCCATGGAGCAAGGTGCAAACCCAATCGGAATCCCCTCTCTCTAGTTTTATTTTATTCCTTTTTAATTTTGCAAAAAAAAATATTTAGGGTGTTATAGGTTTGGCGTGCTCTTTTGGATGGATTTTTGCTTTTGAGAATGCTTTTTGGGGACCACTCTTCCTTAGTCTCCCCCAATATTGGGTAAATGTTGGGTGGTCCTTTCCACCTTTCTTTTTTGTGTAAGCACAAAATCGGGTAAAGCTATTCGATGCAATCCGATTAGGTTGCTTCTCTCTCATGTGAGAGAGATTAAAACCCTCTCATCACCGAGCATTGTAATCAGTTGCATTTTGAATCTAAAGAGTGCTTTGCTTGTCCTTCCTTGGCCGATTTTCTACCTCCAAGACTTGCTCTCCGGTGAGTAATATCCGGTGATATCCAAGAGCATCCTTCAAGGCTTTTGCTTCCATTCTGAGCTAGGGTAAGCTAGGCCATGCTACACGACTTCAACCACTACCCCGTGGTCTTAGGGTAAACATGTAATCCATATTAGCTCTTCTCCATCTCCGGTTACATTCCATTTGCCGATCAACCTCATTTCTTTTTCCGATAACCCCCTTTTTGGCACACGATATTCTTGTCTGCATATCTCCTGATTTCCTCAAGATCTATCCCCCATTTTTGGAGGTTAAGATTTCCTCTCATTTCCTAACAACACCTCAAAATCTCAATTTAAAAATCTGTATGCAACTCGAGAACCACCTTCCCCAATAGCACAAATTTTTGGCCCTTTTCTTTGCCTATTTCTCGCCCGAAACCCATTTTGTTCCCCATTCCATTCTTGAATCAAAAGCCCTAAGCCCTTACCAAAAAAATCCTAATACTTTAGCCAAAAGCCATAAGCCCTCATCCCTAAGCCCTAAGAACAAAGCCATAAGGCTTTAGCCAAAAGTCGCAAGCGGAAAGCCCTAAGCCTAATTCCTAATCTCAAACCCCTATACAATTTACCCTAACTCCTAATCTCAAACCCCTATATCATATACTCTAATTCCTAGGCCATATGCCTTAGCCCTAAGCCCTAAGCTCTAAGGTTAATGTTTGAAACCCTAATACCTCTCCTCAAAATCCTAAGCATTGAGCCTAAAACCTTAAGCCCAAAGCCTAAACATTAAGCTCTAAGCCATTAGCTCTATGCCCAAAATCCTTAATCATAACCCCTATGCCCTGACGCTTGACACCTGCCCAAAGCTCTAAGCAATAATCCCGAAACCCTATGTCCTTAGCGCTAAGCCATAAGCCCAAAGCCATAAGCCCTATTTCTAAGCCCTAAGCCTTATGCCCTAAGTCATTAATTGTAAACACTAAGGCCTAAAGCCTTAGCTAAAAGTCCAAAGTTAAAAGCCCGAACAACTAAGACCTTAGCCCAAAGCCCTTAGGCTTAAGCCTAAAGACCTTAGCCCCAAGCCCAAAGACCTTAGGCCTAAGCCCTAAGCACTTGGACCTAAGCCGAATGCCCAAAGGCCTATGCCATAAACCTACGCCCTATGCCCTATGTCTTAAGCCTAAATCCTTGAGGCCTAAGCCCTAAGCCTAAAGTCCAAAGCCCTAAGCTTAAATTTCAGCCCTCAACCTAATGCCCTAAGACAAAAGTTTAAAGCACTATGTCCTAAGCCGTAAGCCTAAAGTCTTAGGCCTGAAGCCCTAATACCTCAGACTATATGCTTTGGGCCCTAAGCCTTAAACCCTAGCTTCTAAGCCCAAAGCTCTAAGCCTAAACCTCGATCTCGAAGCTCTAATTCCTAAGGCCAAAGCCCTTAGACCTAAGCCAAAAGCCCAAAGTCTACAACAATAAGCCCAAAGCCCTACAGAAAAAACTTACAACCCTAAATCCTAAGCCGTAAGCCTCAAAGTAAAAGCCCTCAGCTTAAAGCCCAAAAGCCTCAGCCCAAAACAAGAATCCCAAGTCCTAAGTCCTAATCACTAAGCCCTTAGCCTAAGCACAAAGCCCTAAACCCTAAGTTCAAAGCCCTAAGGCATAAGCTTTATGTAACATCCTGTTTTTTTTAATTATTAAAAAAAACTGAAAATCCATGGTAAAATTGTTTTCTTTTCCTTGAAATCTTTAATTTGTATAAATCATTTTCTTGAAAACACAGAGGAAGTCATTAAGTAAATAGAAAACTCATTGTTACCATAATTCAAAACACATTTCCAAAACATGCTTATTCATGCATAGGGTTAGTTTACATATGTAATTAACATTTCACAAAACACATCTTGAAACATAGTACTTTCAAAATACATCAAAACTTCTTTCTTTCGTTCATTCCCACGGGTTGTCGCTTAACAGTGCATGCACGGCCCGAGCAAACCTCCTTCACAACATCACATCATGTGGTGAAAACTAAGTTCTTCACCTTCGTTTTCATTGCCTACATCACAAAGTTTATTCTAATGAGCTTAAGGCTCAGTAAGAAATCGTATAAAGTGACATGCATAACATGAGCATGGTTTTATAAAACATGCATATTCATTTTGTTCTTTATTACGTTATTCTTGCTTATCGATCCAGTTTTCCACCTCGTGGTTCTACCCAATCCTCGTGACCGAGCTTTCCACCTCGTGGTTCTACCTAGTTCTCGTGATCAAGCTTTCCACCTCGTGGTTATACCAGTCATTTACATGTTTGGCTTTCCACTTTGTGATTCTACTTGGTCCTCGTGACCGAGCTTTCCACCTTGTTGTTCTACCTTATTCATTCGTTACGTACATTCATGCATAGAACTTTAAGGATTTTCAGAATGAGAGTTAGCAACAACAGGTTCCTCCCATCCCACCCTCGTCATTCGGTTGGGTGACATTTGAAAACATGCATGGAAAACATTTTCGTTCTTTTCGTAAGACATGATGCATGAAAATGGCATACGTGCACAACGTGACATTCATAACATAAACATAAAGCATGCCTAAAACATCTCCCAATCAACATAAACAAACGTCTCCAAATGAAGATAATTTCTATCTCTTAAGTATACTTAATATAAACTTACTTCATTACTTTACTTAAACCTAACAACCATCAAACAATGTCAAAAAACACCAATTAAACCCAAAGACTTGGGCCCGTGCATGGTGCAATACACCCCAAACAGAGTATTCTTATTCTACTTATTCATAATCGTAACCAATTCGTGTTCACTTTTATTTGTTTCTAATTATACAACTTTAATCTTACTCTCTGTGATGTAGTCCCTGAAGGGCCAAAGACATGCAAGATTCACTTACTTGGATTCCAAGCTGCAAAATACTTCTTATTTCCTTCACTTTCTTTACTTGATTCCAAACAACCTTAACATCACAAATATGCTTACATTAGAATTTCTAGAATTTACCCTGTTTTTCTGCCAAATTACAACAGCCATAACTTAAGTTCTCAAACTCTAATTCTTATGAATAAGTAACTAAAATCACCCTTAAGGTGTCTAATGTAATTCATCGGAAGACTTTAAATTCAATTTCGTAAACAACAATCTTATACAATCCATATCTTTCATGCCATTTCTATTAATCAAAACCTAACTTCGTGCTCCTCCTTCTTATTATTTAAACTCACAAAACACACTCGATTTGCACCTCACACACTAAACTTTTAACTTCAGCTTCAACCTTATGTTTCCCTTCATACAAAAATTTAGAGAATTTAGGGATAATAATGAGAATTTCGTGCATCAAATGTCAGCAGAAGGTGAAGAGGTAAACATGAGGAGAAGAGGCAAGCATGAGGTGGAGAGGCAAGTATGAGGTAAAGAGGCAAGCATGAGGTGGAGAGGCAAGCATGAGTTGGCTTCACTAAATTTTCTCCTCCAACACTTAACTCACTTGTCACATACTCTAACCTTACTTCTTATTTCTTTAAGCATTCCTTTCAAAGGCGTGTTTTAACACACTACCAACATTACTTCGTGATGCACTTATCAAGATTTAACAATGTAATATACATTTATAATAACTAAGGTGCTTAAATGGCTCGGGTGTTACATTCCACCCTCCTTATTTGAAATTTTTTCCGCAAAATTTACACACTAAAAGAGTTTAGGATATTTTTCTTCCATGTCTCATTGGGTCTCCCAAGTGGCCTCCTCTATCGAGTGATTTCTCCATAGTACTTTGACTAAGGGGATTTGCTTGTTCCTTAGCTCTTTGATCTTTGAGTCTAATATCTTAATTGGTTGTTCTTCATAAGCCAGAGCTGGATTTACCTCAATGGAACTCAGTCTGATTACTTGGTCTAGATCTTGCATGGACTTCCTTAACATCGATATATGGATCACATCATGTACACCTTGAGTGGATAATGGTAGATCCAATTTGTAGGCCATTTTTCCAATGTTCTTTGCTATCGGGAAGGGCCCGATGAACCTTGGAGATAGCTTCCCCTTCTTGCCAAAGCGCTTTATCAACTTAAATGGGGAAACCTTCAAATATACCTCATTTCCTTCTTCAAACACGAATTCCCTCCTTCGTTGGTCTGCATAACTCTTTTGCCAGCTTTGCGCCATTTTGATTCTTTCCCTAATTACCTGCACTTGATCTTTGGTTTGCTGCAAGATCTCGGGACCATAAAATTGAGCTTCACTTACTTCGTCCCAATAGAGAGGCGATCTACACTTTCTACCGTAAAGTGCTTCATACGGGACATGCCAATCGTGGCTTGATAGCTGTTATTATAGGTGAATTCTACCAATGGTAAAAGCTTATTCCATGTCATTTGGAACTCAAGCACACATGCTCTTAACATATCCTCAAGAATATGGATTGTTGGTTCGGTTCGAGGATGAAATGTTGTACTTAAACTTAAACTCGTCCCCATAGCATTTTTGTAAACTCTTCCAAAATTTAGATATGAATTTTGGATCACGATCCGACACTATGGAGACTGGGACTCCATGCAGCCTCACGACTTCCTGGATGTACAGTTCTGCGTACTTGTCCAAGCTCGAGCTTAATTTAATGGCGAGGAAATGAGCCAATTTCGTGAGTCTATCTACTACGACCCATATAATGTCATGTTCTTTAGTGGTCTTTGGTAATCCTACCACAAAGTCCATTGCAATGTGCTCCCACTTCCTGACACGCTCCAAGATGCGGACTTTATAAGACAAGCTTCCTACAAAATCAACAAACTCATTAGAAAATAGTTTGCTTCCGCTTCTAGATGTGCTAATCTGTGGCACATCACTTCCATTCTACGATTGGTAAACATTGCAAGGTTCCAACCAGTCTTTGATGTTCAGCTTTAACTTGTTGGCAAATATGACACAACTCTACATGCTTCGCCACATCTTCTTTCATACCCGGCCACCAGAAGTGCCGTTTCACATCACAATACATCTTGGTACTCCCGGGATGCATGTAGAACATTGAGGAGTGTGCCTCTCTTAGAATGTCTTTTCGTAGTTCTGAATTGTGTGGTACATACCACTGGTTCCCATACTTTATAATGTTATCCTTCGAATAATGTAGTTCGGAGGAAACTGTCTCTTTTCCCAACACATACATTCTATAGATTGGGTCTTCTTCTGAGCAATCTTTATCCTTTCTAAGATATTGGGCTTAATTGTCATGGCCATCAATATAGAGCTTAAGTCGGAAATTACTTCGAGTTCAAACTTACATATTTCCTCTTGGAGTTGTATAGGCATCAATTGCAATGTCGCTTATACCGCTGCTGACTTCCTACTTAGAGCATCTGCTACATCATTTGATTTTCCTGGATGGTACTTAATTTCAAAGTCATAGTCCTTCACAAATTCAAGTCACCGTCTTTACCTCATATTTAGTTCTTTTTGTGTAAACAAATACTTCAGGCTCTTATGGTCCGAGTATACTTCACTCCCGACCATATAAATAATGTCTCCATATTTTTAATGCAAAAACTACCGCTGCTAATTCCAAATCATGGGTTGGATAATTTCGCTCATAACTCTTTAACTGCCTTAGAGCATAAGCAATAACTTTCCCTTCTTGCATTAGGACGCAGCCCAACCGAACCTTGGATGCATCGCAGTAAATGCTGAACTTCGTGTCTTCGGTTGGGAGGGTTAAGATTGGGGTTGTGGTCAACCTCTGATTTAATTCTTGAAAGCTTTGTTCACATTCTTCAGACCACCAAAATTTTATATTCTTTTTTGTTAGTCGGGTTAACGGGATCGCAATCTTAGAAAATCCTTTGATGAATCGTCGGTAATATCCCGCTAATCCAAGGAAACTTCATACTTTGCCCACATTCTTTGGCTGTGACCATTCCATAACAGCCTGAACCTTTGTCGGGTCGACCGAGATACCTTCTCCAGATACAACATGCCCGAGAAATTGGACTCTATCTAGCCAAAACTCACATTTTGAAAATTTGGCATACAGTTTATGTGCCTTCAAGGTAGACAAGACTGCCTTTAAGTGTATTGTATGCTCCTTCTCTGATATCAATTATACCAAGATATCATCAATGAACACAATTACAAACTTATCCAAAAACTCCTTGAATACCCGATTCATCATGTCCATAAAGGTTGTGGTGCATTAGTCCATCCAAACGACATCACCAAAAACTCGTAGTGCCCGTATCTAGTTCGAAATGCTGTCTTAGGGATATCTTCCTCCTTTATTTTCAACTGATAGTACGCTGACCTTAAATCAATCTTTGAGAACACTTTAGCGCCCTGCAGTTGATCGAACAAATCATCTATCCTTGTGGTGGGTAATTATTTTTCACCGTTAACTTGTTTAGTTCCATGTAGTAGATGCACATCCTCATCGATCCATCTTTCTTCTTAACAAACAACACCGGATCTCCCCACGGTGAAAAACTAGGGCGGACAAAACCCTTATTAACTAATTCTTCTAGTTTAGTCGTCAACTCTTTCAGTTCGGCTGGGGCCATCCTGTAAGGGTTCTTGGATACAAGCTCAGCTCTCGGGTACATTTCAATAAATAATTCAATTTATTGACCAGGCGGTAAACCCAGAAGATCGTTAAAAAAAAACTTTGGAAAACTCTCGAACAACTTGAACGTTCTGTAATTCCATCTTGGCTTGTTTCTGTATATCCATCACATTTTCCAAGAAACACTCATATCCCAATAGTAATAACTTCCGAGTCTCCATACAAGATACTATAGGTACCTGTCAACTACGTTTTGCGTCTTGCAGAGAATACCCTTCTTCGTTTGGTGGTTGAAAATAAACAACTCTATTCCGACAATTTATGGTGGCAAAATGTCTAAATAACGAGTCCATTCTTAAAATAACTTTGTAGCCCTTCATATCAATTATTATGAAGTCAGCATACAACTCTCGCTCATTTACCAGAACAATACAATCATGCACAACAGAATTCAAGTGTAATCATTCTCCGGATGGAAACATAACATCATAAAAATATTTTGCTACCAACGTGAACAATTCAACTTATTAAGAACTGCAGAAGACATAAACGACTGTGTCGCACCAGAATCAAACAAAGCATATGTAGGCACACTTTTAATTTAAAGGGTACCTGACACCACTGCACATTAATCCACATCCTTTGGCTCGATCATGGTGAATACTCTCGGTTTGGCTTTAGTCACTCTTTCCACATTTTGAGGGCTGTCCCTTATTATGTGTCCTGGTTACTTTCATTTGAAACAGCGTCGTGCCATGCATTCTCCTAAGTGCCTCTTTCCACACTTTGAGCATAGTTCACTTTGAGAAAAAGCTCTGAACCCGCTTCCCTTTCTCTGCCTCTTGTACATTCTCACTTCGCCTCTTAACCTCCCTGGGGAGTTGTCATCCATTACCTTGTTGTTGGTTCGGGTTAACAAACCTTTTTTGAGAGTCCCGATACTGTTGGAACTTCATTTTAACTTCCTCAATTGCCAATGCCTTAGCTACTACATAGGTATAATTTGTGTGCTCTGATTCCTCTATTCTAACCATGCGGTCAATTTTCATCTTTAAGCCCTGCTCAAATCGTGATAAGGCTTCAAATTGTCTTATGTACTCCCCAACTGTCCCCGTCTGTTGTAGTTGGGCAAACTCTACCATCTTTGCCGCTCGCACTGCTTGGCTGAAATACTTGTTATTGAACACATCTTTAAACTCGGTCCATGTTATATTCTTTATGTCCCTGCAGACCTTAACAGTGTCCTACAAAAATTGAGCATCACTCTCCAGCAGAAATGCCGCATATGTTACCCTGTCCTTATCTTCGATCTTGGCATATTCTAGTAAATCTTCAATTTTCCGTATCCACTCTTCACCATGTGTTGGATCAGCTGATTGTCCATTAAAATTTGGTGGGTGAAGGCGGTTGAACCTCTCCCAGCTAAACTCACTTTGGTTGCACCGCCTTTTGTTACTCTGAGCATCCCTTTCTCTGTATTCCTCCAAGTATTGAAATTAGCATCCAACTAGATGTACCAATTTATCGATTGACCTTTCATTCTCTCTATTAATCCCTTCGCTTGTTGACCATGCTATCCTCGGCATTTTTCAACTAGTCCTAAATTTTTATAATAACGCATGTAAACAAATAATCAATCAATTCATAACAAACATACTTAAGTGGGTGAGGGATGTCCGTGCACATGCTTGCATTGTTAAGCAATCTACAGAATTGTTTTTAAAACCTGGTTCGCTCTGATACAATAACTGTAACATTCAAAAAAATACTGAAAAGCCGTGGTAAAATTATTTTCTTTTCTTTGAAATCTTTAATTTGTATAAATCATTTTCTTGAAAGCACAGAGAAAGTCATTAAGTAAATAGCAAACTCATTGTTACAATAATTCAAAACGCATTTCCAAAACATGCTTATTCATACACAGGGTTAGTTTACATATGTAATTAACATTTCACAAAACACATCTTAAAACATAGTACTTTCAAAATACATCAAAACTTCTTTCTTTCGTTCATTCCCACAGGTCGTCGCTTAACACTGCATGCACGGCCCAAGCAAGCCTCCTCCACAGCATCACATCATGTGGTGAAAACTAAGTTCTTCACCTTTGTTTTCATCACCTGCATCACAAAGCTTATTCTAATGAGCTTAAGGCTCAGTAAGAAATCGTATAAAGGGACATGCGTAACATGAGCGTGGTTTTGTAAAATATGCATATTCATTTTATTCTTTATCGTGTTATTCTTTCTTATCGATCCAGTTTTCCACCTCGTGGTTTTTACCCAGTCCTCGTGACCGAGCTGTCCACCTCGTGGTTCTACCAGTCATTTACATGTTTGGCTTTCCACCTCATAGTTCTACCAGTCGTTTACATGTTCAACTTTCACCTTATGGTTCTACCTTATTCATTCGTTACGTACATTCATGCATAGAACTTTGAGGATTTTCAGAAGATCATTAGCTCTTCCTTCAATTCTTCGTTTCGAAAGCCCATATTTTCCGAATCTACCCGCACATACCATTTTTCGGCTATCTTTTGTCTATTTTCACTCCCATCTACATATCTTCCATTCTACTCGTGAGATTTCTTTCATATTTTGAGGTCACCTTTTACCTTTCTCCATTTACGACTCCTCCAAATTTCAGGCTAAATACCACCACCGTTTTTGAAATCTGCTATCCACAAGTTCCCTCTGATTTCTGCTAATCCGGATTTCTAACCTTCTCCACCCGAATCTAGAAAGTGTTTGTTTCTCCACCCAATTTTCGTTTCATTTGGTATCAAAGACATTCATCCCCTCCCACCTTCCATTCTCCTCTGTTTTTAGCTACCTTGAAACTTGGAGCAAACTTTAACCACAACCGAGAGCCCATTCCATCAACCTCAAACCCCAAGTCCGGACCCTGCAGAATGTAGCTTCCAAGGCCAGATAGATGAGCTCAATAGAAGGTTCGACATACTTCTGCAAAGGTTGGAGGTAACCAATCCCCCAATGAGTCCCCCTCCAACTCCTGCTCCAAGAAGAAGACCCGGAAACGACTTAAGGTGACTCCGACCACAAATAATTGAAGATTCCGATGATTACTTTGATCACAATGAACCACAACCCCGAGATGATGAAATGAGAAATATCAAGGTAACCATTCCTCCCTTCAGTAGTTCCTGTAATGGAGATGCTTTCCTTGATTGGGTTGAAAAGGTCGACAAAGTTTTTGATTGCTATAATTACTCAGAAAAGTTTAAATTGCAATTGGTATCATCGGAGTTTAACGGGTATGCTAGTCATTGGTAGGATAGTTTGAATGCCCAAGGGAAACGTGACTGTGATGATGAGGTCCCCACTTAGAGGGCTATGAAGGTACTAATGAGAAGATGGTTTGTGCCGAGTCACTATAAGCAAGAGTTGTTCCTCCAACTACAAACTTTGAAACAAGAATCCCTATCAATGGAGGAGTATTTGACTGAGTTTAAGACCCTTAGGATTCGATGTGATCTTGAGGAACTCGAGGAGCAAATCGTAGCAAGGTTTCTAAGGGGCCTGAACAAGGATATTTGTGACATAGTGGAGCTTCAACCGATCGACACCATGGATGCAGTTATACAACTTGCATTGAAGGTAGAAAGGCAAGTGAAAAGAAAAGGGAAGGGAACAACCAACCGATTTATTCCTAAGACCAATCCTGATGTGTCTGAAGGTGCGATTACATGGTCAAAAGCCAAAACTTTAGCTAACAAACTTGTTCATTTTGCAGCAATGTATATGGAGCATAATATAGAGACGAACCCTTTAATTATGGACATGGAGCTTCCTAAGCGTGTACTACGTTGGGATTTAGCTAAAGAAGTTACTTGAATAATCTACTCTTGAAGAAGCAACACGAGAAGTTGAATAATAAAGATGTGTATTTAATTAGCATGTTATATTATTATTATGTAATGTTTCATTTGCTGGAGTCATAATAAGATTGCAAAGTTTCCAAAAGATATCACTTTGGTGACTTTTGAAACATTGTAACCCTATAAGAGTTATATGTTTGAAGATTTGCCTCTCTTCAAAGGTTGTGTCTTTCTTTTATATCTATTAACAGAGTTGTAACTTTGAAGAGTTGTCTCTCTTCAAAAGTTGTGTCTTTCTTTTATATCTATTTACGGAGTTGTAACTTTGAAGAGTTGCCTCTCTTCAAGGGTTGTATCTTTTCTTTAGCGTCACAAATTAATACCTTTAGGAGTCTATATATAGAAGGAATTGCAATCTATAATAAACATTGATTGATTGTTGTTGATTGTGATTTTCACAGATTATTCAATCAGTTAAGTGCATCAACCGTTGATTGTTTATTCTGATCGGTGAGCCATATCCGAGGGTATTCATCATTTCAGCTCTTGCAACAAATCTTGTTGAGTCATATCCAAGAATTGTTATTTCATTTCGTATTTTCATCTTCATCTTCGTTTTTATCCATCATTAATTTTGTGCCTCAAATAACACAAATCACTTAGTCAACAAGACCGAGTGATATTTCAATTTTTTTGCGCACATTCTTTGGCTTTCACAAAGTCAAGGCCTGTCAAATCCTCCCTACAAACCATTTTTTAGAGCAGAAGAGAAGCCTACATTCCCAAAACCTTGGATATAGAAGAAGGATGGAGAAACAAAACCGAATGTTGACACCAACCGACCCAGAGCAAGAGAAATCAAGTGCTTCAAATTCCTTGGCTCAAGGCACATTGCTTCTCAATGCCCTAACAAAAGGGTCATGATCCTTAGAGAGGATACGAATGAGGTGGTGAGTGAAGATGAGGTGATTGAAGAAGAGGTCGATAATCAAGCGCTCGAGGAAGAAGTTTACCATGCATAAGAGGGACCCCTCCTAATGGTGATCCAAAGAGTCTCACGTCTCAAACCCAAAAAGAAGACTTCCAAAGGAAAAATATTTTACATAGTAGATGCCTCATTCAAGGGAAGGTTTGTTCACTCATAATTGATGGAGGTAGTTGCACCAATGTAGCTTCCGAGACCTTGTTGAAAAACTTGGCCTAAAACATCATCACACTCGAGCCCCTACAAATTAAGATGGTTAAATTATAAGGAAGATCTCAAGGTAACCAAGCAAGTAAGTCTAGAGTTCTCAATTGGAGGTTATAAAGACACGGCCCTATGTGATGTGGTACCAATGAGTGCAAGCCATGCCTTGCTAGGGAGGCCTTGGGAATACGACCAGAGGGACCTCCATGACGGATTCACTAATCAATATTCATTTAAGTATGAGGGTAGGGCCATCAAATTAGCTCCCCTTTGACCAGATCAAGTAGCCAAAGATGAGGTTACAAGGAAGGAAGGGGCTGGCAAAACCAATCTTGTAACGACCCTATTCCCAAGTCGTCGCTTACTGCTTTTCTTACTCACTTACTTACATTACTGACGACCTGAGAACCGGTCTGTTACTGGGTTCTTACTTACTTACTTACAATACTTTCTTACATTGGTGGAAAACTTGTTAGTTTAATTTCTAAAAGTATCTTTAGTTTATAAAATAGTTTAAAAGGAAAACCGTCAAATTAAAATGCATAAATTCTTTGTCAATAACGATTTAAACTCCACCTTTTATATAAAATACATAAGCATTTAATAATTTAAACCTGCAGCAGAAGAAAATAGTTCAATGTAAGAAACATTCATTTTCAAAACCTTTGTAATCCATCACTCCAAAATAACATATACATTTTTAATTACATCTTCAAAACATTCAAAATATTTTATATTATGACTGTGTGTGTTATGCGTCACTCCCCGTCGGTCGTCACTCAATAACCTGTATCATTTGGGAACCCCTCGGCTCTAACTCCTTGATCAGTCATTTGCACTCATTCTTCCGTTACATTCCCTACATTGCAAAGCCTAAACTATGAGCCTAAAGCTGAGTAAGTAGCATGACTATAAAATGCAATGCATGAGTATGCTATGCTATTGATAAAATAATGCACAATTCCATTCACGTTTCTTAGGTTTCATATCTTCTTTATCTTTGGAAATATTACACGATCTCAAGAACACATCCCTCCACCTCTACTAGGCCGACTTACATTACTGCTTGGAGTGTTCAGGCCTGTAATAACCATTTATTTTACTGTTTTGATATTCAAGTTCTTAATTCATCGGAGACGAAACACAATTAGCGTCCCATACCACTAATCATATCTCGTTTACCTCCGACTACGTTGTAAAACAATGCATGAAATCGTTTCGTTGACATTTTATAAAACTATGATGCATGACTATGTGACTATGAAACATTACTTAAATCACATCAAACATAATATGAAAAAAAACATACAACACATATCAAACACACATCCTAATCTTTGCAATGCTGTCTCACTTAAGGGCCAAACAATCTTAATACTAACTTACCGTAGCAGCTATCTTGAATCAATCCACTTGAGCTCCTTTTTAATCCAATTGAGGACCTAAACCTATAGATCATTCAAGGATCAGAATTCAGGTAACATGACCTATTTTATTGCATAAAGTCATAACTTTTTATCTCAACTTCAAACAACTATATCTTCCTCGATAATGATCCATTTGTGATACTTAAGGTGTCAAATTGTTCCTTAAAGAGTCTACTGTAACTTCTTAAACGACACCAAATTCTGAAAATGAGAGTATGCATTGCTTTAAATCCAGAACCGGTCGACCTCACTTATAAGGTGTCGACCGCTGTTCATAAACAAAGAGCATGCATTCTGGAAATCGGGAACCGGTCGACCGAACTTAAAGGGGTCGACCGCAGTCCTTTCCCAGTTTAACTTGCAACATCCATAACTTTGTCTACAAACCTCCAAATTGAGTAATTCAAATGGCTATTGATTACTCTAAGAGTCTACTTTATTTCTTATGAAGAAAACAAACTATAATTCGTACCACATATTGACGGAATCTCCAAAACCCTAACTTTGAACATAATCAACTGATTTCACATTTCTTGGCATAAAATCATTCGTTTTTATCCACCAAATAAAAACAATACCATCCTTTTATCATTACTAGACTTAAGATAACTTTAAAGGATAGAAAAATACCTTTAACTTTAGTCTCCACGAAAGCCTTAGAGTTTTCCACTTCACTTCTCGTGAGATAACTCACTTTCTCACTCTTTTCTCTCACAAAGCCTCTTTCCTTTCTCAATCTCACTCTCCCTTGTCAAGACATGAGAACTTAGAGAGACATAGGGAGAAGAAATTGTGCTGGAAGGGATGACTGACAGACCATACCTTTTTATGACTTTTATTAATCAAAAACAAGGTTTCTCTCACGTCCACCCATTAGATTTTCACTAAGTTTCTTGTTGACTTTTCAACTCAAGTCAGGAAAGGTGTCGACCGCTGTTCAACAAGGTGTCGACCGCCTAAATCAAGGTGTCGACCGTTCAAATCCCCGAGTGCTATCCTAGGTCAACCGATTACTAAGGTGTCGACCGCTTAATCACGATTTCCACCACTTAAATCAATATTTTCTTCATCACCTTCGACCTACTAATTTACTAATATCCAAATTACCTTAACACTCTAATATTTACCTATCATTCATACAAAGAATATTAAAGACTTCTATCTTAAAGTCACAAATTCGAAAAATAAATGACAGTTGTTACAAATCTATTTATGACAAAGAAAGAGTTATCGAGAACAATCATAGAGGGAGGTCCTATGGTACTTGTGATGTTCCGAGAAAGGTTGGAAGAAATTGGAGATACTCCAGTGGAGATCTGAGAATTAATTGAGGAATACAAAGACATATTTCCGAAAGAACTTCCCCAAGGATTTCCACCACTTTGGGGAATCGAGCATCAAATAGATCTTCAACCAGGAGCGGTATTACCAAATCGACCTTGATATAGATTAAATCCCGATGAGGCAAAAGAACTACAAAGACAAGTTCAAGAAATATTGGACAACGGCCACATTCGAGAATCCTTGAGTCCGTGCTCCATCCACGCCCTCTTCGTTCCAAAGAAAGGTGGTAGTTTTCGGACGTGTGTAGATAGCCGAGCCATCAACCAAATGGTGGCGGTTTAGATTTAGGAAGTGGGAGAATCGGGTTAGGTTATATGGAAAATGATAATCCGATAATTCAAGAATCAGGTCTGGAATTGGGACGGCGATAACTCAATGATAAGATCGAGTTTTAGGCTTAAATTTTGAGTGGAACTCTGGGAAGAACATAGGTGATAGCCCTCTAAAAATAAAAGGAAATCAACGATGGAAGAAGGAGCTTATGGACTTCAAGCTCACCCTATAAGCTTGAGAAAGGCTGGAGACTTTGAAGCAAGAAGAGAACCCCAGCTTGGAGGAGGAAGCTCTTGAACAACCCATGAAGGCCGGAGGAGTTCTGGCTGCTGGCGGAATTTGGAAGATACCCAAAAAGGGAGAGAGCTAAAAGCTTCCTAATTTCAAATTCCAAATTAACCATACAATTACGCAATGGGGGAGGTTTCATCTGCTGAGAAGAGTGGGAAAAAGGGAGGGAAAATTGAGGGCCAAATGCATGCAACTTGCATGCTGGAAATTGAAATAAAGGAGGGAAAATTGGACCAATGAGATTGCAAGAATGTAAAGGCCACGTGATCTTGAATCTCTTCAGCCAATTTTCCCTTCTTCCTTGGCCCAAAATACACTTCTCAAAGCCAAAAATTCCTCATGCAAAACCCCATGCTAGCATGCAAAAATAAACAACATAAAACCTAGCTGAGAAACCCTCTTGGGTTCTCCAAATATCCAACGTAAAATTCAAGTAAAAATTAAGCTAAAAATGCGATAAAATCCCTTCAATCCATGTAAATGCTGGTAATTTGAGTCATGGAATCCTTGATCACTTTTGCATGGGACTCCAACTTGCCATGCAACGTGATACTTCAATCGGGTTTGGGTTCAGGTTCGGGCTTGATTCCGAAGCTATCCCAAATTATTATGTGTTTTGGCCTTGTTTGATCCTCCAAAGTTTGCTTAGAAATGTATAATTCTTTAATTAATTTTCCTGCAAAATTAACCAACATATTAGAAAAATCCAGAGCTCGGGCTTGGGTGATAGCTCCTCTTGGCATGCCAATCCTTGGCATGTCATCAAATAACCATCAAGTATAGATTTCCAATCCCGCGGCTCAAAGACATATTGAATGAACTTAGTGGGGCATCTTGCTTCTCTAAAGTTGATTTGAAGAGTGGATACCACAAAATCCGAATGAAGGATGGAGATGAATGGAAGACGGCTTTCAAAAAAAAAATATGGGCTCTTCGAATGGTTAGTGATGCCTTTCGGGCTATCTAATGCCCCTAGTACTTTTATGAGACTTATGCATTTCGTGATAGAGATTTCTTAGGAAAATTTTTGGTGGTTTATTTTGATGACATATTTGTATGTAGCATGGATTTGAATAGTCACCGAGGACATCTTAAGTTCCTATTTGATACTCACTGAGCTACTAAATTATTTGGTAATCTAAAGAAGTGTGCCTTTGTGCAAGAGAGGATACAATTTTTAGGGTTTATTATATCAAGGGAGGGTATGGAAGTGGATGAAGCTAAGGTGGAGGCCATTCGGGATTGGCCAATTCCAAGGAGTGTTTCGAAAGTGAGGAGTTTCCACGGCCTTGCCTCCTTTTACCAAAAATTCATTCAAGGTTTTAGTTCCATTGTGGCCCCTTTAACGTAATACACTAAGAAAGGGAGAGACTTTAAATGGTCCACAAATTGTCAAGAAAGTTTCGAGCTCATCAAACAAAAGCTTTGCCATGCACCCGTACTTAGCCTTCCCGACTTCCACAAGGTCTGTCCTTATGCAAGAAGGAAAGCCACTTGCATATTTTAGTGAGAATCTCAAAGGTGCTGCCCTAAATTACTCGACCTACGACAAGGAGTTCTATGCGGTTATCCGGGCTTTGGAAGTGTGGCAACACTATCTATTATCCAAAGAATTTATTGTACACTCAGACCATCAAGCCCTCAAACACATCACGAGCCAAGGCAAGCTAAATAGGCGGCATGTCAAGTGGGTTGAGTTCCTTGAAAGGTACCCCTATATAATCAAGTATAAAAAGGGAGAATGCAATGTGGTGGCCTGATGTGCAACCGGAGCACATCATGGACACGGACCCGACAAACACGGGAGATTTTACTAACTTAGTTGTTTATTTTATAGGAAATATAGTCTCGGAACTACCTTTTGAGCACGATCGGGAACAACCTAAGGTCTCGATCACATGGTGTCCGACAACCCCCGGCCAAGAGATGCCCAACGTACCAGTCAATGTCACGGCCTAGGCTCTCGACCGCAACACGCCCGGTGCCCAACGGGCACCCCACGATCATGACCCAACGACCAACTAAGACTTGGTCGTTGGCCTTGCCGAAGTTCACTAGGGCTTCGGCCCGTTAGAATAAGTGACCGACATGTGAGAGTGCTCGATCCAAATCCCCACGGATCAAGTGTTCAACCATGGGCCCTATTTTCGGTCACACTTAGTTTTATTTCCTTAGCCAGCATTTATCCTTAGAAAATAAAGAGAAAAGCAGCCCAAAGAAGAAGAACGCAGATCCAATAGGAGAAAGCCCGTGAAGGACCACCTTGGCCGAACATTGACCGACCCACGGTCAAGCCTCGGCCCACCTTTGGCCCACTAGAAGACCTCGACAGAATTCCATCGGCCACTTTACTTAAACCCTTAAGTATTTTGGTTATTTGGTCAAGGAAAGGACAAGGTTCAAATTGGCACGGACATATCTCTAAATGTCCGAAGATCTTCAATCGGGCGCGCACATGACCGTTCAATCAAGACCACCGGCGAGCCACAAGGGATTTTCATCCATAAAATCCGTGATCAAGCTGTTAAATCATTAGAGGATCTTCGAGCAACAACTTTACAAAACAACCGGACGGATCTCTCGATAATCAGATATGCACAACCTTCGGTTCGGCCCATTCGGATGCCCCTACTTAACTACGCGAGTCATTATCGGACCACCAAAGAACCAAACCGCGCTACTTTGAGTTGACCACCGAGAGAACTTTAGAAGCCCCAGATCCAAATTGGCTCGAGCCAATCTCTCATTATTCGGAGCTCCGCCCACCCGATGCACCCTCTGGGTCAACCACAGTCACCTTCGGTCAAGACTCAAAGCCAACCGTGCCAACCCTCATGAACCAAGCCTAAAGTCGACCGAAGGCCTTCCCGAAGCTAATCCAAGGCGTTCAAGTCATCCAAGGGCTTAATTTATCTTTCTTAGCTTTTTGTCTTTTATGTTTTTAGTATTTAAGTGTAACACTTACACTTTAATGGGAAGAGAGAATTTTAGAGTAAAATTGTGCATTGCACCTTCTTCCTAACCAGTAGAAGCTCCCTCCGTCTTATACTTCTCCGGTGAGTCATATCTGGCCGAGAACGTCAACCCTCACACGTACGATCGGTGCGTCACATCCGAGTGCGGGCGAGGTCTACCAAGGAGAACACTTGGATTGCTCAAGTGTTCAAATTGTCCAGCCATCTTCAAAACCAAACTCTAAAGAGTCCATTCCATCCCCTGAGCTATCAACCCCTCCATTACCCGATTTCACCTCTTTTTCCATCATCCGAGCCATCCCATTATTTCACCAAGCCATTCCACTTTTCATACGACCATTCCTCATCATTCCCATCACAAAATGCTTCCGCAACCCAACTCTACAATTTGCAAGAGCCATTTTCCCATTTGCCGCACGTGATGACTCGAAGCGGTGTTGTCCATAACGCCACCCGTGATCAAGCCACGACAAGTGAACAAACTATGTTCTCCAAGCCACGAGATCCACGTGATCCTGAGGCAAATACGCAAGAGCAGCTTGACTCAATCAATCGGAGAATGGACGCAATGCTCCAGCGACTGGACAATATTGCCGAGCAAAATCGCTTCCGCAATGCAACTCCACAATTCGCACGACCCATTTTTCCTGTTTGCCGCACGCACCACCAATATGAGCCCCGCATGCGCGTATTCTTCCGATCACGGTGCGCCGACCCTCAAGGAAGGCACATCATGGCTGATGCCCTCTTAAGGAGGTTTGTCCTCCTCACCAAACTTTCAACTATTTTTTTTGGCATTGAGTTAATCAAGAGGCCTACAAGGAAGACCAAGACATCGGCAAGTGGTATGACATGAGTCTTAATAAAGAAGATTGTGGATATCACATCATGGATGGATACTTATTCAAAGGACAAAAACTTGGCATCCCATGCGAAAGAATCTGGGAGTATCTCATTAAAGAAGCTCATGGTGGCGGCCTAGCAATCAATTTTGGAGAAAAAAAGACCTTAGAGGCTCTCAATGAACATTTTTACTGGCCTCATTTATTCCGAGATATGCACAAGGTGGTAGAGAGATGCATAATTTGCAAGAAGGCCAAGAGCCGAGTGTGACCTCATGGACTCTACCTCCCTCTACCCGTGCCTAGTCATCCTTGGGTAGAAGTGAGTATGGCTTTTGTGCTCCATTTTCCTCAGACTTGTAGAGCAAAAGATCTATTATGGTGGTAGTGGACCGGTTCTCAAAGACGGCTCATTTCCTAGCATGCTCAAAGACCGATGATGCCTCACACATAGCCGAATTATTTTTCAAGGAAGTGGTGCATCTACATGGTATTCCGAAGACCATTGTCTAGGATCGGGACATTAAGTTCTAAAGTGTCTTTTGGAAGACCATATGGAAAAGGGTAGGGACTAAACTACTTCTAGCACAGCGTTCCATCCATAAACCGATGGACAAATGGAGGTGGTCAACCAAACTTTGGGAAGTCTATTAAGGAGTATCGTTAGCAAGAAACACTCGAATTGGGACATTCAACTCCCTTATATAGAATCTGCCTATAACTGCAATGTGCATAGCGCAACCCGAATGACTCATTTTGAGGTAGTGTATGGGTTTAACCCTCTCACCCCACTAGATTTGTTACCAATTCCGTCCAAAGAGATTTCCAATACGGATGGGGTGAAGAGAGCCAAACTAGTGAAAAACATTCATGAAAGGGTGAGTAAAATGGTCCAAAAAGCCAATGAGAACTATGCCAAATATGCCAACCGTGGGAGGAAAGAAACACAATTTAAAGCGAGAGAATTGGTTTGGTTACACTTAAGGAGGGAGAGATTTCCAAAGCAAAGGGGATCAAAGCTTGCCCTGTAAAATTCTTGAGAAGATTAATCTGAATGCTTACAAGCTCGAGCTTCTGTGAGAATATGGACTTTCAGCCACCTTCAATGTCCAAGATATATCACCTTATGTTTCTGATGAAGAGGAGGATAAGGACGAGGAAGAGTTACAACTTGATTTGAGAGAAAATCCTCAAATACCCCGAGAGGATGACATGCCCGAAATACCTCACCCTTAACCAAACATCACAGAGACATTACCTGAGCCCGAGCTCGAGAAATTTCTAACACGTGTGCTCTTTTTTGAGGGAAGCTTATGCAAGGATTTAGCATTGTGGAAACAACTCTAATTGACATGCCACGGATTGGCATGCCAAGCGGAGCAATCACCCGAGCCCGAGCTCGGAATTTTTCTAATATGTTTATTAATTTTGCAGGAAAATTAATTGAAGAATTATACATTTCTAAGTCAACTTTAGAGGATCAAACAAGGCCAAAATACATGATAAATTGGCGTGGAGAAAAGGTTGATTTTCAACCAAAAACCGAGAGCTCCGGAATCAAGCCTGAACCTGAACCCAAACCCGATTGAAGTATCACGTTGCATGACAAGTTGGAGTCCCATGCAAAAGTTATCAAGGGTTCCACGACTCAAATCACCAGCATTTACATGGATTGAAGGGATTTTATCATATTTTTAGCTTATTTTTTACGTGAATTTTACGTTGAATATTTGGAGAACCCGAGAGGGTTTCTCGGCTAGGTCACGGGCGGCGTTGTGAACGGCACCGCTTCGAGTCATCATAAGAAAAGTTCGGGAAAAATTTGTAGAGAGTCTAAAATCGAACCTTTGCTCTGATGCCAAGATGATGTGCCTTTCTTGGGGGTCGGCGCACCGTGGGTTGGGAGAATGCACGCACATGGGGCTCGGATGAATGTCGTGTACGGCAAATGGTAAATTGGGTCTTGCGAATTGTGGGGTTGAGTTGCGGAAGCTTATTGTGAGGGAAATAAGGGGTAATGGTCGACCGAAAAGTGGAATGGCTCGGGTGAATAATGGGATGGCTCGGTGGATGCGAATATGGGTGTAATCGGGTAATGGAAGGTTTGAAAGCTCGGGGAATGGAATGTTAAACTCTTGCGAGTTTAGAAAGGAGATGGATGAACAATTTGAATACCTGAGCAATCAAGGTATTCTCCTCGGTAGACCTCGGCCGCACTCGGATATGACTCACTGAACGTACGTCTCAGCCGGATGTGACTCACCGGAGAAGTATTCGTCGGAAAGAGTTCAAACCTTTCGGGAAGAAGGTGCAATGCACAATTTTTACTCTAAAAATTCACTCTATTGAAAATAGTGTAAGTGTTACACTTAAATAGCAAAAACGTAAAAACAAAATGACTAAAGATAAGCTAAGAAGTTAAGCTAAGCCCTTCGATGATTTGAACGCCTTGGATTAGCTTTGGAAGCCTTCAGTTGACTTTAGGCTTGGTTCAACGGAATTGGCACAGTCAGGTTGAAGCTTTGACCGGTGGTGCGCAAGGTTGACCGAGAGGGTGCGTCGGGTGAGCGGAGCTCCGAGCAAATGAGAGATTGGCTCGAGCAAATCTGGATCCAGGGCTTCTAAAGTCTCCTCGGTGGTCAACTTGATGTAACGCACGGTCTGGTTCTTCGATGGCGTGATGATGACTCGAGCGTGTGCGCGGGCACGTCTAAATGGGCCGAGCCGGCGGTCGGGCATGGGCGAGCTTCAAGGGATCTGTGAGTTTGTTGAGCAAAGTTGTTGCTTGATGGTCCTTTGATGATTCAACAGCTGGTTCATGGATTTGGTGCATGAAAATCCCTTGTGGTTCGCCGGTAGTTCGGTGATCGGCCATGCTCGTGCGTTCGATGAGTGATCTACGGTCATCATGAAGATCTGCTCGTGCTATCCTGAACCTCTTCCTTTCCTAGACCAAAATAACCAAAATACTTAAGGATTTAAGTAAGTTGGCCGATAGGTTATGGCCAAGGCTTCGAATGGGCCGTAGGTGGGCCGAGGCTTGACCGTGGGTTGGTCAATGATCGGCCGTGGCGGTCCTCCGTGGGCTTTCGCTTGAGCGTTGAGTTCTCTTCCTCTTGGGTTGACTTTCCTTCCTCTTCTAAGGCTAAATGCTTGCTGAAAGGAAATCTACTAAGCGTGACCGAAAATAGGGCCCATGGTTGAACACTCGATCCATAGGGTTTGGACCGTGCGTTCATCCATGTCGGTCACGTGTTCCGCTGGGCCGAAGCCCATGCAAAAGTGATCAAGGGTTCCACGACTAAAATCACCAGCATTTACATGGATTGAAGGGATTTTATTGTATTTTTAGTTTAATTTTTACGTGAATTTTACGTTGGATATTTGGAGAACCCGAGAGGGTTTCTCGGCTAGGTTTTATGTTGTTTAGTTTTGCATGCTTGCATGGGGTTTTGCATGAGGAATTTTTGGCTAAGAGAAGGGTATTTTGGGGCAAGGAAGAAGGGAAAATTGGCTGAAGAGATTCAAGATCACGTGGCCTTCACATTCTTGCAATCTCATTGGTCTAATTTTCCCTCCTTTATTTCAATTTTCAGCATGCAAGTTGCATGCAATTGGCCCTCAAATTTCCCTCCCTTTTTCCCACTCTTCTCAGCAGATAAAACCTCCCCCATTGTGTGATTGTAAGGATAATTTGGAATTTGAATTAAAGTTGCTTTGAGCATCTCCCTCTCACGGGCATTTCCAACTTCAAACCGGCAGCTGGCGCACCTTCGGCCACCGTAGGTTATCTCAAAGGAATCCTTCCTCCGAGCTGGAGATTTCTTGGTGCTTCAATACTCCAGCCTTCTTCAAGGACTTAGGGTGAGGTGGAAGGTCACAAGCTCTTCCTTCCATCAATATTTTTCGTTTGGTTTTAGTTCTTTCCACCGGCAGATTTTCGGGCATGACCAAAAACGCCGTTACTGTTCCATTACATTCCGACCGATCCATCCACGTGATTTCCTTCATTTTTGTAGGACTATCACCTATCTTCCTCCAAAAGTTGAACTCAAAATTTCAGCCCTAAAATCGATCTTATCATTGAGTTATCGTCGTCCGAATTCCAGTCCCAATTCTGGAATTATCGGATTATCGTTTCTCCATTTAACCTAACCCGATTCTCTCACTTCCTGAATCTAAACCCCCTCCATTTCGTTTCATTTGGTATCAGAGCCATAAATCCCTCCCCACCTTCTTCGTTATCTCTGTTTTTGTGTGATTTTAAGTTTGAAGGATGACCACAAGGAGTGGTTCCCATTACAAACCAAACCGGGATCCGATTGATCCTAGTCGCCCTGTTAGTCCATCTAATCCACATTGGAATCCAAATCTTCCAGAATCCAGCCTTCAAGGACAAATTGATGAGCTCAAAAAATATTTGATACGGTGTTACAAAATTTGGAGCACGTTTCTCCTTCTTTGAGGACTACTCCGAACCAACCACCAAGGAGAAGGCGAAACCACGACTCAAGAAGATGTCGAGAGTTTAAGTCCGAAGAGTCGGATGATGAAGAATATGGTTTACATGATCTCAACTCCAAAGATGATGATATGAGGAATATTAAGGTATTCATTCATCCTTTCAATGGATCTTGCAATGGTGATTTGTTTATTGAAAAGTTGATCAGATTTTTGAATGCTATAATTATTCCGAGAAGTTTAAATAACAACTTGTTTCATTGGAACTTACGGGATATGCTAGTCTATGGTGGGATAGTTTGAAAATTCAGAGAAGACGTGATGGTGAAGAGAGTATTAATAGTTGGAAAATGATGAAATCAATTATGAGGAGAAGATTTGTACCGGCTCATTACAAACAAGAGCTATTTCTTCAATTACAATCTCTTAAGCAAGAATCTCTCTCAGTGGAGGAATATCTTACCGAATTTGAGACTCTCTGAATTAGATGTGACTTACAAGAACCAGAGGAACAAATTATAGCTCGGTTTATTAGAGGCTTACACCGAGATATTAGTGATATTGTGGAATTGCAACCGATCGACTCTATGGATGCGGTTATACAAATTGCCTTGAAAGTGGAGAGGCAAATAAAAAGAAAGGGCAAGGAAATAGTGAGCCAAGCTAGTCCTAAGGCTATTACTCCTTTAAAGCCTAATACAAAGGTGGAGAACAAGATTCCTTTCGTTCAACCTTGGCTACAAAAGAAGGATAGTGACCCTAAACCGATGGAAGAAAATAACCGGACCCGAACATGGGAGATCAAATGTTTTAAGTGCCTTGGTCTCGGGCATATTGCTTCCCAATGCCCTAACAAACTTGTGATGGTTATTAGAGAGGAAACAAGTGAAGTTTTCAGTGAAGATGAAGTGAAGGAAAAATCAGATATGAGTTTGGAATCCGAAGGAGAAGAATATCGAGCACAAGAAGGCCCCTTATTATTAGTTATCCGAAGGTTACTGCCACTCAAAGCCAACAAGAGGAACTCCAAAGAGAAAGTTTATTCAATAGTAGGTGTTTGATCCAAGAAAAGGTATGCTCAATTATTATTGATTATGTAAGTTGTGTTAATGTGGTTTCCCGAGAGTTAATTGACAAACTCAGAATAGAAACTATCTTTCACCCAAAGCCTTATAAATTACATTGGATAAATGATAAGGAAGACCTCAAGGTTACCAAGCAAGCATGCGTCGAATTCTCTATTGGAAGTTACAAGGATCAAGTGATATGTGATGTGGTTCCCATGAGTTCAAGCCATTTGTTACTCGGAAGACCATGGCAATTTGATCGGAAGGTTATGCACGATGGTTTTACAAACCAATATTCTTTTAAGTTCGGTGGACAATCTATCAAGCTAGTTCCCCTTGAACCCTAACAAGTGGCCAAAGATGAGATCACAAGGAAGGAGAATTTATCTAAGAATAACTTGATTATGATCAAGGAGGGATCCGTGCCTACTCAAGAAGGAACACTCGTGATAAATGATCAAAAGGTCTTGTGTTGTGATTTCCAAAACACTCTCAAGGTGGTTAGTCTCTTTACCCGAACTCTTTATCAATTACTTTGTTTATGATTGGATGAAGGAAATCTACAAATCTGAATTGAGCTTAAGGAAGAAGAATTATGATCTTCTTAATATGGAGAACTCTTCAAGCAATGAAGAACAATTTGGTAATTCTAATAAAGGAGTCTACGGTCCACTCATCAAAAGAACCAAGGAGAAAGAGGAAGCTATCTATGATCATTGGATGAGGTACTTGGAATCCTTAATAGAATACTTTCATGAAATATATATTGCTAATTATATTGGAAACATTATGGTTTATAAATGGGAAAATGAAACTCATGTTGATTTAGTTATCCGGTGGTATAGTACAAACCAGATTGTTGAATTGTTTAGTCGTGGAAGGAATGATGTTGTGGTGAAGGTCATTGAATCAGAAGTTGTTCTAAGTTGGGACACTCCTAAGTCAGCCTTAAGCCCGAAGAATTTTTTGGATAAGGTAGTCGACCCAAGAACATGCAAGTTCAAGTTACTCGGGAATTATGGAATTTCAGCCACATTTAGTGTTCGAGATCTTTCTCCCTTTGCTGGATTTAATGAAGATGAAAAAATGGAAATGACTTCCCACTAGATTTGAGGTCAAATCCTCAAGAACCCGGGGAGGATGACATGCCACGAATTGGCATGCCAAGCGGAGCAATCACCCGAGCCCGAGCTCGGAATTTTTCTAATATGTTTGTTAATTTTGCAGGAAAATTAATTGAAGAATTATACATTTCTAACACATGAGAAATTGGCGTGGAGAAAAGGAGGATTTTCAACCAAAAACCGAGTGCTCCGGAATCAAGCCCGAACCCGAACCCGATTGAAGTACCACGTTGCATGGCAAGTTGGAGTCCCATGCAAAAGTGATCAAGGATTCCACGACTCAACTCTCCAGCATTTACATTGATTGAAGGAATTTTATTGCATTTTAAGTTTAATTTTTACGTGAATTACGTTGGATATTTGGAGAACCCGAGAGGGTTTCTCGGCTAGGTTTTATGTTGTTTAGTTTTGCATGCTTGCATGAGGATTTTTTGGCTAAGAGAAGGGTATTTTGGGGCAAGGAAGAAGGGAAACTTGGCTTAAGAGATTCAAGATCACGTGGCCTTCACATTCTTGCAATCTCATTGGTCTAATTTTCCCTCCTTTATTTCAATTTTCAGCATGCAAGTTGCATGCAATTGGCCCTCAATTTTCCCTCCCTTTTTCCCACTCTTCTCAGCAGATAAAACCTCCCCCATTGTGTGACTGTAAGGATAATTTGGAATTTGAATTAAAGTTGCTTTGAGCATCTCCCTCTCACTGGCATTTCCAACTTCAAACCGGCAGCTGGCGCACCTTCGGCCACCGTAGGTTATCTCAAAGGAATCCTTCCTCCGAGCTGGAGATTTCTTGGTGCTTCAATACTCCAGCCTTCTTCAAGGACTTAGGGTGAGGTGGAAGGTCACAAGCTCTTCCTTCCATCAATATTTTCGTTTGGTTTTAGTTCTTTCCGCCGGCAGATTTCCGGCCACCACCAAAAACACCGTTACTGTTCCATTACATTCCGACCTATCCATCCATGTGATTTCCTTCATTTTTGAAGGACTATCACCTATCTTCCTCCCAAAGTTACACTTAAAATTTCAGCCCTAAACTCGATGACATCGTTGTCCAAATTCTAGTCCTGATTCTGGAATTATTGGATTATCGTTTTTCCATTTAACCTAACCCGATTCTCCCACTTCCTAAATCTAAACCGCCTCCATTCCCTGTCACTAATAGACCTAGAGAGGCCCAAGTACTCCGTGAATTACATAGAGAAGCCGGCGGCCGTTGTTAATATCCCGAACCCGAGTTGGACCTTCCAAGGGAGTTTTGAGGAGGATTATAAGGAGACCAGCCTAATGGGAAGCAAGCCCACGATCAATTGAAGTTGAGGAGGGAGACTTTTTACTTTAAGTTTTTGTGTGTTTCTTTTTGTGCACAAACTTTAACGTTGGTTTTTGCATGCCTTTGCATTAGAGTCTTTCGACTCCCTTAGGGTATCATCTTAGGAGTGGCAGCCCTATTAATTAGGCTGGATTTTGGTGGCTCTAGGGTGTCTCACGTAGGTGGGGATGCTGGCCTAGAGTTTTTCCAAATTAGTTTGGTCAAGGGATCACTTTTCCCTCCCTTTTTGTGTGCGTGGTAAAATCGGGTAAGCTTCCATGAGCCATCCGATTTGAGTCCTTTTCCCATGCAGCTTTGTGCATCTTTTAAGCTCAACTCCCTTAGCATTGTGGGGAGTTTTGGTTAATTTGAAAAAAAAACTTTTCTTTGCATTGTCAATTTCCTTCGCGATCTTCCGATCCCAAGACTCGGCCTTCTCGGTGGTCTTCCGGCAACCAAGAGCAACCTTGGAGTTGGTCATCCTTCCAAGCTAGGAGGACCTATCCTTACTACATATCTCCAGCCACACTCGTGGTCTTGAGGGTGAGTGTGTAGATCATTAGCTCTTCCTTCCATTCTTCATCTTGAAAGCCCATATTTTCCGAATCTACCCGCACATACATTTTCCGGCTACCTTCTGTCCATTTTAACTCCCGTCTACATATCTTCTATTCTACTCGAGAGATTTCTTTCATATTTCGAGGTATACCCTTCTCCATTTACGCTCCTCAAAATTTCAGGCCAAACACCACCCCCGTTTTTGAGATATGCTATCCACAAGTTCTCTCTGATTTCTGCTCATTCGGATTTCCACCCTTCTCCACCCGAATCTAGAAAGTGTTCATTTTTTCACCCAATTTTCGTGTCAAAAGGGCAAGGGAATAGTTATCCGAGCTAATCCTTAAACTATTTCTCCTTTTAAGCCTAGTACAAAGGTGGAGAACAAGTCCCTTTATGTTCAACCATGGCTGTAAAAGAAGGATAGTGACCCTAAACCAATAGAAGAAAACAACCGGACCCAGACACGAGAGATCAAGTGTTTCAAGTGCCGTGGTCTGGGGCATCTCACTTTCCAATGACCTAAAAAACGTGTGATGGTTATTAGAGAGCAAAAAATGAAGTTTTTAGTGAAGATGAAGTGAAGGAAGAATCGAATATGAGCTTGGAATCTGAAGAGGAAGTATGCCGCGCACAAGAAGGTCCCTTATTGTTTGTTATCCGGAGGATGATTACGACTCAAAACCAACAAGAGGAACTCCAAAGAGAAAGCTTATTCCATAGTAGATGTCTAATTCAAGATAATGTATGCTCATTCATTATTGATGGTGGAAGTTGTGCTAATGTGGCTTCCCGAGAACTAATTGATAAACTCGGGTTGGACACTACCCTTCACCCGAGGTCTTATAAATTGTGTTGGATAAATGATAAGGAAGACCTCAAGGTTACCAAGCAAGTGTGCATCGAGTTCTCTGTTGGAAGTTATAAGGATAAAGTGATGTGTGATGTGGTTCCCATGAGTGCAAGCCATTTATTACTCGGGAGGCCATGGCAATTCGATCGGAAGGTTATGCATGATGGTTTTACATACCAATATTCCTTCAAATTTGGTGGACGATCTATCAAGCTAGCCCCCCTTGAACATGAACATGTGGCCAAAGATGAGTTCACAAGGAAGGAGAACTTATATAAGAATAACTTGATTATGATCAAGGAGGAATCCTTTCCCACTCGATCAGGAACACTCGTGATGAAGAATCAAAAAGTTTTATCGCCTAAAATCCGAAGTGAAGGGCACATCCAAGTAATCAAGCAAGTGAACTTAAAGCAGGACAAATTCATATGTGTTGTGATTTCCGAAATACTCTCAAGGTGGTTAGTCTCTTTACCCGAACTCTTTACTAATTACTTTCTTTATGATTGGATGAAGGAAATCGACAAATTTAATCATGATTTCCGACCGTGCACTGAATTGAGCTTAAAGAAGAAGAATTATGATCTTCTTACTATGGAGGACCATTCAAGCAATGATGGACAATTTGGCAACTCTAGTGGAGGAGTCCGTGAGCCACTCATCAAAAGAACCAAGGAGGAAGAGGTAGCTAACTATGATAATCAAATGAGGTTCTTAGAAGCCTTAATAGAATTCTTCCAAGGAATATATTTGTTTTGGAATGCGCATGAGGTGTTTAAAAGGACAGCCAAGTGCATCCGCCATGAATGGTTAGTGATCCCTTTCTTGTTAACTATTTGCTCCAAAGATTTTAAGATACTTGTGCACATTAGGTTTAATGAATATTTGAAAGGATACATTGCTGATTATATTGAGGCACTATGGTTTATAATTGGGATATTGAAACTCGTTTTGAACTGTTTATGTGGTTGTTTAGTACAATCCGGGTTATTGAATTTTTTTGCCATGGGAAGAAAGGTTTTGTTGTGAATGGCATAGAATCTTATGATTCAAAAATAGAAGTTATTCAAGGTTGGCACACTCTTAAGAATGCCTCGGACATGAAGAATTTTTTGGGTAATGAATTCAACCCAAATACATGCAAGCTCGAGTTGCCCGGCAATTATGGTATTTCAGCCACATATGATAATCAAGATCCTTCTCCCCTTGCTGGATTTGATGAAGAGGAGAAAAATGGAGAAGAATTTCAAGTGGATTTGAGGTCAAATCCTCAAGAACCCGGGGATGATGACATGCCACGGTTTGGCGTTCCAAGCAAACACTCAGCCGAGCCCGAGCTTGGAAATTTTCTAATTTGTGTGTTATTTTTGCAGGAAAATTAATTGAAGATTTACAAATTTGTAAGCCAACTTTGGAGGATCAAGAAAGACAAAAGTACGCGATAACTTGGCTTGGAGATGATGCAGAATTGCAACCTCAACCCGAGACCTCCTGATACGAACCCGCGCCCAATCTCGGCTGAAGATGCACGTTACATGGTTAGGTTGAGTCCCATGAAAAAGTGATAAATTGACCCACGACTTAACTCACCAACATCTCCTTGGAGTGAAGGAATTTTCTTGCATTTTAGGTTAATTTTTACGTGAATTTTACATTGAACATTTAGAGAACCCGAGAGGGTTTCTCGCCTATTTAGCTTGAATTTTGCATGCTTTGCATGGAGTTTTGCATGAGCTTTTAATTGGCTAAAAGAAGGTTATTTAGGATAGGAGTAGGATAGGAGTTATACTGGATAGAAAATTAATGGACAGAGTTGCCCGATTTCAGGAACTCGGGTAGGACGCAGTGGGAAAACACAAGCATAAATTTTAAAGGGAGGTGGCTATGGCTAAACGAAAAGAACAGTTATTTCAAGCCATGAAAGAGGAACTCACAGCCATAAAATTGGGGACTTTTGTTCACGGAAAACAGAAATGGCACGAATTGGACTTTTGTTGCACAAATTCACTCGGGTAAGCACCAAAAAACAGCAACCAACAACAAAGACAAAACACAAATGCAAACAACAAAATGGAAGGTTAGCTATGGGACTTCCAAACTCGCCTTTGATCCTAAACAAGTGAGGAAGGGAGATTGGAATAGGGCTTAGTGGCTCTAGCAAGGCACCAACACCGTTACAAACCAAAGATCAAGGATATTACTCACCTTGAATTTGCTTTGCCGTGAGAGAAAATGGGGAGAGCTTCAAGCTTCAACATTCAACATTTTCTATCTGCAAATGCTGAGAAAGGAAGGGTAAAAACCCTCCTTCCCACGAGCTACAAAAGGCACATGATTATCACCTATAGTCCTAAGTGCTAAACCAACATCAAGGTATGGTAAATGGGGCCCACCCTTGACTTTCATCACTAACAAGAGTGATGGTCACTAAGGGAAGGTAAAACCCATCCCCTAAGGCTTCCTAAGACCTTTCCACTTGCAGCCACGTTTACTAACTTACAACAAAAGAGAGACAAACATACTTGCATGGTTTTCAAGCAAACCATGCAAGGAAGAGTAAAACCGGTTTTCAAAAAAACCAAAATAAATAAAAACCGACAATCTTCCTTTTTGGGCCAATGCTTTCCTTCATCTTTTCACGTGTAAGGCCGCTCCTTAGAGGCTCCAAATTGGACTCCATCCTTCAGCTCTTCATTGGACTCCATTAGCCCGTGGCTATTCGTTGCATGATGGAAGGTGTGTGGGCTGTTCTCGGATAGCCAACCCTTCTGGATGCCTCTGTAATGGCGATGGTTGGCTGGTGAGTTGTTGTCCAAAATTTATACTCTGCCCCATGCTGGAAACCTTAAGATGTGGGCAACATTTTTGTAGAAGCACGTTTGTCAAAAAAAGGTCCGGAAGGTTGTCAAAACGGCTGCACAAGCCTCGAAGGTCAGCTTGGGCCGAAACCAGAAATGTTGTTTTCATCACCATGGATGTTTTGATCATCCTTCCATGCTACGGGTACACTAAGTACCCTTACATGTGCACAAATTTAAGCTACTAATTATCCTCCTAATTATTACATAAAACTTACTAAATTATTACACAAAGTTGTCAAAAAGAAAACATGCTTTCCCCTTCATGTTTTGGTGATTTGGGGCCACCTTAATGTGCCACCCTTGAACTCCTCTTCCTTCATCAAGTGTGGTTGGCCCATGAAATGCATCAACCCCACTTGACAACTAGGGCTCACCATGCCCTTCATCTTTGGCTTCTTGATTAAACCTTTATAAAACAAGCTTCCTACAAAACACTAACGATCCAAGCATTACACATTACACATTTCAAAACATTACTTTTTTCAAAACACTAAACATCAAAATACATCTCTCATCGGTCGTCACTTAACGATCCAAGCATCTGCACCGGCTATACCTCCTCCACCATGTTGTATCAATGATAAGTAAAAATCTCCTCACCACTAATCTCATCACCTCAATACAAAGCTTAATCTAATGAGCTTAAGGCTCAGTAAATAACCATACATGATTCCTTAATGCCTACATGAATATGCATTTCTTAAAACATGTTCCATTTTTGTTTCATTTGATTTCTTGATACTTTTACTTTGGTGTGGGCGTCGCAACTTATAGGGAGGGAAAAACACCATTTTGTCCATTTAGGACAGTTCATGAGCACCATATGGCCCGATCCGTGAGACAGCTCATTCCATCCCACCCATAGCTTGATACTTACATGCTTTATATATCGAATATTGAAGATTATGGAATAGAGGATTGGCACCGTATGGCCTCCCTCAAGACAGCCTCACTCTACTCCCTCCACAATATCAGGTTGAATCATTATGAAAACCATGCATGTAAAATATTTTCGTTCTTTCATAAAACATGATGCATGATCAATTGTACATATGCATGACATACAACATTCATATAACCTATAATGATAATATTGAATTTAACTTAACATATCAATCATAAAAAAATTGCAAACAAGCACACAAAAAATCCCAAGAGTTTGGGTCGGTGTATTGTGCAACACACCCCAACAGAATATTATTCATACTTAATCTAGCACCTAATCAATTCAAATCATAATCCATAAAGTCTACTCTTTGTATTGTAGTCCCAATTTGGCCAAAGACATTCAAAGTTACTTACTTGAAGTCCTTAGCTTTAAGTTGATCACTTAATCCCTTAATCTTCAACACTTATCACTTGGTAACCTTAATACATAAAAGAAAATTGAGTGAGCAATCTCGGATATACCCTATTTTGCAGTAACTTCCAACAACTATAACTTGAGATACACAAGTCCAACTACGATGATTCAAGTGTCGTAACCTTTCTGAAAATGTCTACTTTAAGTCATCTAACGAGAGTAAAATCAAATTACCGCTCGAAAACACTGTAACAATTAAAATTCTAAAGTTGTGCAGATTTGTCCGAAATTGGGAAATCTTGATAAAACTTTAAAATTCATGCACTAGCAACCATTCTGAACCAACCCAAGCACTTAGATATCAATATAGGGTAAGAATTGATACCTTATAGGAAAGAAAACTTGCACCAAAGTTTCCAAATTTGTGGCTTCCCTGTTTTCCTCTTTTCTTGCTTCAATAGTGCACTTAATCTCACTTTTATGCACTAAATACCCTCTCACACTTCAACTATCCTTAAATCTTAACTTTTCTCCTACAAAACTAGAGAGAACTTGAGAGAAGGAGATGAATTTCGTGGTTTTCCCGATCTGATTGGAAACCCTCTTCATAAAAGCTAAGGACGAGGTGGAGAAAGCATGAGGTGTTTTCTACTTATTCCACCCTACTTAAGATGCTCCTCAAATTCACCAATCATATTTATTTAACTTCAATAATAACATTTTGTTTTATATTATTTTTACACAGAAAATTAAGGTGGAGGTGGAGGAAAGCATGAGGTGTCCATTCAAGTAGGAGCTGTCTATTCTAATAATCACTAATTAACTTAGGTTAATCTTATGATTGAGAGTTTTATTTATTCTGACTTTCCTTCAAACCCTTCATACACGTAATAATTTTTTTTTCTTCATCGATCATAACTTCTAATTTACCGTATCACCCATTGGGATAACCCTAATCGGCCATAAAGCTCCATTCAAATATGATGAAGCAAGGGTTAAGTGATAAAATATTTTGTGAGTGTATCAAGTTTACAATGAGCGAATTGATAATCAGATTTGAGCCACTAGAAAATTTGCTTGCTTGGGTTTTTAGAATCGGATGGACTCATGAGTATGTTGGTATTTTTTGTGATCATTTGGAAAACCTTTATACACTTGCATATTATTGGTGGTTATTTGGTTTACAACTCTATAATATCATGGATGCCTTTCAAATTGTCAATTCTTGGTTTCCAAAAGAAGTAGAGAATGAATCTAGCACGGACATGGTCACGAGATTGGGTCCACTTCCCACCAATTTTGTTTGGAAAGTTGCTTGCCCGAGCCTCAAGTTGGAAGACCTTAGGGCCTTGGGAAAA
>QAOC01017289.1:69854-80301 GCA_003255005.1 Begonia fuchsioides
GACTATAGGTGATAATCATGTGCCTTTTGTAGCTCGTGGGAAGGAGGGTTTTTACCCTTCCTTTCTCAGCATTTGTAGATAGAAAAGAATTGGATAAAACTTTGGAAGCTTGAAGCTCTCAAACCCCCTTTCCTTTCTCACGACATTTCATCCAAGGTGAGTAATATCCTTGTTTTGGTTTGTCTTGGTGTTGGTGATTTGGCTAGGATCACTAAGCCTTTGTTCCAACCTTCCACCTCACTTGATTAGGATTAAGGCAAGCTTGGAAGTCCCATAGCCCTCACTCCATCCCATTTGTTTTCGAATCTTTTTGCTGTTTGGTGTTTATTGTTGTTGTGGTTTCCTTACCGAGTGGATTTGTGCATCAAAAGTCCACTCCGTGCAAACTTCTATTTTTCCGTGTGCTAATGTCCTAAAATTTGGGCTGTGAGTTCCTCATTAACATCTAGAAATATTTTTTTTTACATGTCACTCCCAGATTTCTTCAATTCGAAGTTGTGCACGTTCCTTTCTCAACCTTTCTAGTGGATTAATCAATTCAAGCCCATTCTGTCGACCTGAAATCAAATTCTCATAACTTGTAATCCAGTCGTGAGTTTGCCTCCGAAAACTCACCATTCTCTTCCGCTTTCATTGAAGTTTTTCTCTGTCAATTTTTGGCTTCCCAAATTACCTACATCGAAAGTTGTACAGAGATCTTTCCATACCTTTTGTACTGCCCAAAACAGTTTTGTCTGTTTGTGCACCAGAAATTCACCCCGTGCCATTTTAAGTTCTCCACGTGATCTCACTCTGAAAATTTGGCCAAAGTTAGCCCACTCCTTAAAGTTTAAGTCCTCCAAATCTTAGCCCAAGGGCCCGTATGCATTGGGAGCTCTAGTGTGTTCACTCCCCTGTTTCTGCAAGCCATTCTTGTTCTCCCGGCAGATTACCTTGTATTTCCATTTGTCCCCTTTTATCCTGACACCTCCTAACCCCGAGCGTGTCATAGGACCTTAGTCTAAAGCCCTTACCGTTGACCCTAAAGACCAAAGCCCTAAGCCTTACGCCTTATTGCCTAGGTCTTAAGCCATTAGCCCTAAGCCCAAAGTTGTAAGACCAAATTTTGAAGCCCTAACTCCTCAGCCAAAAGTCCTAAGACCTAATCCCTAAGACTCAAGTCCAAAGCTCTA
Organism: Begonia fuchsioides; assembly: GCA_003255005.1. Taxonomy (NCBI): domain Eukaryota; kingdom Viridiplantae; phylum Streptophyta; class Magnoliopsida; order Cucurbitales; family Begoniaceae; genus Begonia; species Begonia fuchsioides. Next base: position 71,027 of record QAOC01017289.1, read on the forward strand.
AGCTTAATTCCTAATTTATAAGCAAAAATCCCAAAGCCCAAAGCCCAAAGCTCTAAGCTCTAATATCTAAGTCCTAACCCTAATGCCCTAAGGACTATGCCCTAAGCACAAAGCTTCAATCCATAATCCTAAGGCCCATACACAAAAACTTCAACGCCCTAAACGCCAAGCCTGAAGCCTAAGCCCTAAGCCTTAAGCCATCAACCATAATCCCTTAGTCATAATACCTAAGCATAAAGCCTATGCACAAAGCTCTGAGCACGAACCTCGAATCCCTAAGCCCTAATCCCAAAGCCCAAAGCGATAAACCCTCAGCCCAAAGCCCTAAGTCTTACGCCCTAGGCCCTAACACTTGAAACCTAAGAATAAATCCCAAAGCCCTAATCCATAATCCCTAAGCCCAAAGCACATAGCAAAAAGCCCTAAGCCCTAAGCCCTAAGCTCTAATTCCTAACTCCGAAGCCCAAACCCTTGACCCTAAAGCCTAAGGCTTTAATCTTTAGTCCCTAAGCCCTAAGCACAAAGCCAAAAGCTCAAGCTATAATTCCTAGCCCTAAGAATTAGGCCCTTATACATAGGCCCTAAGCCTCTTCCCAAAACCATAATCAATAGCCCAAAGCTTTAAGACCCAATCCCTAAGCCAAAGCCCTAATCTCGAAAGTCGTAAGGTTTAAAGCCATAAGCCTTAATCCATAATCATAAACACCTAAATCCTATGCTAAAATTCCTAAGCCATACACCTCAGCCCTAAGCCCAAAGCCCAAAGCTCTAAGATCAAAGTTCAAAGTCCTAAGCCCTCCACACAAAATACAAACAACTTTTGACTTTCATGTTTTGAGTTTTTGGTAGGGGTTCAGGGTTTGGGTATGGGTTTGAGGGTTTAAGTTTCAGGTTTTTGGTTTTAGGTTTACGTGTTTTGAGTTTCAAGTTTTGGGTATCGTGGTTTAGTTTTTGTGTTTCGAGTTTTGGGTTTTGGGTTTAGGGTTTGGGTTTTGGGTTTTGAGGTTTAAGTTAGGGCATTGGGTTTTGGGTTTGGGATATAGTTTTTAGGTTTTGGGCTTTGGGTTTCAAGTTTTGAGTTTTAGGTTTCAAGTTTTAGGTTTCGTGTTATGAGATTCAGGTTTTAGGTTTTTGCTTTTGAGTTTTGTGTTTCGATTTTTGAGTTTAGGGTCAAAGTTTTGGTTTTTGGTTTCAAGGTTTGAGTTTTATGTTTTGGGTCTCACCGTTCAAAGTTTGGGTTTTGGATTTTGGGTTTGAGATTCTGGTTTTGGTTTGTAGTTTAAATTCAGTTTTTGGGTTTCAGGTTTAAAGTTAAGTTAATCAGGTTCAAGGTTTCAAGTTTTGGGTTTTGAGTTTAGGGTTTGGGTTTTGGGTATCGAGGTTCGAGTTTCGGGTGTTGGGTTTCTGGTTTTGTGATTCAAGTTATGGGTTTAAGTTTTCAAGGTTTAGGTTTCAGGTTTTAGGTTTTGGATTTTCGTGTTTAGGTTTTGGGTTTTTGTTTTTGGGTTTCATATTTTGGGTTTAAAGTTTTAGGTTTTGGGTTTTGGGTTTTGGGTTTTGGGTTTTGGGTTTCGAGTTTTGGGTTTGAGAATTTTGGTTTTCTGTTTTAAGTTTTTGATAGTGGGTTTCAGGTTTTAGGTTATGGGTATTAGGTTTTGGGGTTTGAATTTAGGTTTACGGGTTTGGGTTCTTGGTCTCAAGTGTTCGGTTTCAAATTCAGGGTTCGTTTGATGGCTTTCGGAATTTGAGTTTTGAGTTTTAGGTTTTACTTTTTTCTTTACAGGGTTTGGGTTTTTTTTTGGGCTTCGGAGTTTATGGTTTGCATTTTTGGTTCAGGGTTTTGGTTTTTTTTTTTTGAGGTTTGAATTTTGGCTCAGGTTTTGAGTTTTGGGTTTTAGGTTTTAGATTTCAGGTTTTAGGTTTTGGGAGTTGGGTTTAGGGTTTGGGGTTTGGGGTTCAAGTTTTGGGTTATCAAGGTTTAAAATTTATGTTTCGGGTTTCAAATTTATGGTTCGGGTTTGGGGTTTCGAGTTTAAGGTTTTGAGAGTCTTGTTTAGGGTTTGGGGTTCAAGTTTCGGGTCTACGGGTTTCAAGTTTGTTTTTCGAGTTAAGGGTTGAAGGTTTAAATTTGGGTTTCGAGTTTCGGGGTTCAGGTTTTAGTGTTCAGGTTTGGGTTTCAAATTTCTGGTTTCAGGTTCCACGTTTGGGTTTTAGGTTTCGATGTTCGAGTTTCAGGTTTTGGGTTTCTGGTTATCGGTTTTAGTTTTTGAACTTTGGGTTTTGAGTTTTTGGTTTAAAGTTTTAAATTTCAAGTTTTGGGTTTCAAGTTTCGGGGTTCGAGGTTTTGGTTTTGGGGTTCAAGATTCAAATTTTGAGTTTCGCATTTTGGGGTATGAGTTTCGAATTTTAAGTTTTTGGTTTTGAGTTTCGCATTTTGGATTTTGGGTTTAGCGTTTCGAGCTTTGTTGTTCGATTTTTTGGCTTCGGGGTTTAAGATCCAGGTTTTGGGTTCAGAACTCGGGTTTTAGGTTTCGAGGTTTGAATTTGGATTTTTTTTTTAAAGGTTCGGCTTTTGTGTTTTTGGGTTCGGGTTTCGAGTGTTTGGTTTCGGTTTTGGCTGTCGGGGTTCGAGTTTCCAGTTTTGGGATTTAGGTTTTGGGTTTTGGTGTTTGCTTTTTTACTTTTATGTTTCATGTTTTGGTTTTCGGTTTTTGGGGTTTCAGGTTTTAGTTTTTGTGTTTAAGGTTTTTGGGTTTTGGTGTTTGGGTTTTTAGTTTCATGTTTCATGTTTCATGTTTTGGTTTTTGGGTTTTAGGGTTTTAGGTTTTTGGTTTCATGTTTTAGTTTTTGTGTTTAAGGTTTATGGTCGTGTTTTGGGTTTTGAGTTTTGGTTTTTGGGGTTCGGTTTTTATGTTTTGGGGTTCAAGTTTTGAGTATTGGGTTTTTGTTTTGGGGTTAGAGTTTTCAGTTTTAGTTTTTGTGTTTCAGGATTCAAGTTTTAGTTTTCGAGTTTTAAGTTTCAGGTTTTGGGTTTCAAGTTTCGTGTTGTGGGTTTCGTGGTTCAAATTTTCTGTATATTGTTTTAGGTTTTGGGTTTCCGGTTTAGGGCTTTGCCTTCGAATTTTCTCTAGGTTCAAAATTCATGTTTTGGATTTTTGGGTTTAGGGTTAGGGTTTTTGGTTTCAAATTTAAGTTTTCTGGTCTCAAGGTTTTAGTTTCGAGTTTTGTGGTTCGAGTTTTGTGTTTCTGCTCTCAGATTTTCAGTTTTGGGTTTTAGGATTCGGGTTTTGTGTTTTGAAATTTGGGTTTCTCATTTCAGGTTTTGGGTTTCAGGTTTCGGGTTTCAGGTTACGGATTTGAGTTTTGGGTTTTGGATTTTGGGTTTTGTGTTTTGGGTTTTGGGTTTTTGGTTTTGGGTTTTGGGTTTTGGATTTTGTGTTTTGGGTTTTGGGTTTCGAGTTTCAGGGGTTATTTTCAGTTTTCAGTTTGAGGATTTGGGGATTGGGTTTCAGTTTTCAGGGTTTGGGTTTCAAGGTTTAGGTTTTGGGTTTTTTTTTATGTTTTGGGTTTTGAGTTTCATGCTTTGGATTTTAAGTTTTGGTTTCAGGTTTCAGGTTTTTGTATTCTATTTTCATGTATTGGTTAAGTGTTTTAGGTTCTGGGTTTTGAGTTTTAGGTTCTGGGTTTCGTGTTTCGAGTTTCCGATTTTGTGTTTCGAGTGTATGGTTTTGGGTTTGGATTTTTGCTTTCAAGTTTCATCTTTTTGTTTTAAAAATTCAGGTTTTGAAGTCAGGATAACAGGTTTGGAGTTTCAGTTTATGGTTAAAGGTTTCAGGTTATAGGTTTCCGGTTTCAAGTTCTAAACTCCCTTTTTGGGTTTCGAAATTTGAGTTTCGGGTATTGATTTTAATGTTTTATTTTCAAGTTACATGTTTAAGTTTTCAGCCTTCGGGTTTCGGGTTTTGGGTTTCGAGTTTTAAGTTTTCAGGTTTTGGGATGAAGTTCTCTAGTTTTGGGTATTGGGTCTCGAGGTTTGATTTTTGGGTTTTGGGTTTTGGGTTTCGTATTTGGGGCTTTCGGCTTTGTGTTTTGGGTATTAGGGTTTGGATTTTTGGTTTTGAGTTTCAGGTCTCTCGTTTCAGTTTTTGGGTTTTTCGGGTTTGAGTTCGGGTTTTCAGTTTTAGGTTTCGTGTTTCGAGTTTTGGGTTTCAATTCAGGTTTTTATTTTCAGGTTTTGGGTTTCAGATTTGGTGTCAAAGGTTTCGGGAATCATGTTTCTGGTTTTTGGTTTCTGGTTTCCAGTTCTAAATTTTCTTTTCGGGTTTCCTAATTTGAGTTTTTGGTTTCATGTTTTGGGTTTTCGTTTTTCATGTTTTGGACTTTAAGTTTCCTATTTTGAGTTTTTGGTTTCGTGTATCGGGTTTTGGGGTTCGGGTTTCAGGTTTCAAGGTTCGGGTCTTGGGTTTTAGTTTGTCAGATTTCAGGGTTCAGGGTTTGGGTTCAGAGTTCAGGGTTCGTGTTTTGGGTTTTGAGGTTTTAATTCGGTTTCATGTTTCGGGTTTTTGATTTCGAGGTTCGGTTTCAGGGTTTTGGGTTTCGGCGTTAAGGTTTTGGGTTTCTAGTTTTGGGTTCAGATTTCATGTTTTTTGCTTGAGGTTTTAGGTTTCAGGTTTTTCTTTTCGACTTTTGAGTTTTGGCTTTTGGGTTTCGGGTTTTGAATTCTGGGTTTTGTGTTTCATGTTTCAAGTTTTAGGTTTCTTGTTTAGGGTTTATGGTTACAGTTTAAGGATTCAGAGTTCAAAGTTTTGATTTTTGGTTCGAGGTTTGAATTCGGTTTTTGGGTTTTGGGAGTTCTGAGATATGGCTTTTGAGTTTTGGGTTTCGAGTTTAGGTTTTGGGTTTTGTAGTTCGGGTTACACATTTTAGTTTTTGGGGTTTGGGTTTTGGGGTTTGTGTTTATATATTTAAGTTTTGGGTTTGAGGTCTTGGGTTTTTTGTTTTATGTTCCGGGGTTAGAGTTTTGGGTTTTTGGGGTTCACCTTTTAAGTTTTGAGTATCGAATTTTAGGTTTCGAGTTTTAAGTTCGGTTTTCAAGTTTCGATTTGTAGGTTTTGGGTTTTAGGTTTCAAGTTTAAAAATTCAGGTTTGAGTTTCGAATTCAGGGTTAAGAATAGAGGCGTAACCCTACACAAATGTTGAAAATGGGAGGCTCGAGGTTAACGGTTATCGGCTTATGGGTTCAGTGTTCATGGTTCAGAGTTTAGGGATTAAGGATTTAGAATCAAGGGGATCAGGGTTTCGTGGATTAGGGTTCAAAGAATAAGGATTGAGGGTTTAAAGGTTCAGAGTTCTCGGATCCCTGGTTAGATGGTTCAAGGCATCTAATGTTCAAGTTTTAGGTTTTAAGGTTTAGGGTTTAGCATTAAGGGTTTAGGGTTCTAGAATTCACGGTTAATGGTTGAATTGTTTATATTCAAGGGTTCTAGGATTCTATAGTTCTTGAGTTTCATGGTCCAAGATTTTAGGTATAAGGGTTCTAGGTTTTGGGTTCTTGAGTTTGAAGGTTCTACAGTTCCGAGGTTCAGGGTTACAAATTCAGGGTTCTAGGATTGAGGGTTTATAGTTTACATTTCATGGTTTTAATGGTTCCATGGTTCCATGGTTTCCAATGTTTAGGATTTAAAGTTCAAGGGTTCTAGTGTTCCAGTGTTCAGTCAACGAGTAGTGTTCGGGGTTCATAATTGAGGGTTTTAGGGTTTTATAGTCTAGGGTTCCAGGGTTCTAGGTTTTAAAGGTTCATGGTTCAGGGTTCAAGGGTTTCAAGGTTCCAGGGTTCTGGGTTTTATGGTTCTAAGGTTTGGTTCCAAGGTTAAAACGTTCCGTGGTTCAGGGTTTCAAGGTTTAAGAATCATGATTCATGTTTCCTTGGTTCAAGGTTACAATGTTCTTTGGTTCTAAGGTTCAAGATTCCATGATTCAGAGTTAATGGTTGAATGGTTAGGGTTCTAGGGTACCATGGTTCTTGGTTTTAAGGTTTATGATTCAAGGTTCCAAAGTTTAGGTTCCAATGTTGCTGGGTTTTTGGGTTTGGGGTTCAAGGGTTAATCATTTTAAGGTTCTAAGTTTTGTGGAATTAAGGTTAAGGGTTATGGGTTTAGGGTTCAAAGGTGACACACTTCAAGTATGGGGGGAAGCGATTTGAGCTAATCGGGTATAAAACAAAAACATAATAGTTACCAAAAATGGGTGAATTTTAGAGAGATGGATCTCGAGTTGCATATTGACACGCTCGGGGTTATGAGAAGTGTCGGGAGAAAGAAGACACAAGGGTAATCTGCCAAGGAGAAAGTCCAAGACAGAAACAGTAAGGTGTAACGGTTAAGGTTCCAAATGCATACAGGATTAAGTCAAATAAACTCAGCCAAATCAAACTTTAGGAAGTGGACTAAGCTGGGCCAAATTTGCAGCTTGAAAACACGTGAGGACTTAAAATGGCACGGGAATACTTTTGAGTGTACAAACAGACACAAAACAGAAAACAGTGACGTGGAGGGGTAAAGATTTATGCACAACTTCAAATGCAGGCAACCTGGGAATGTAAAAATTGGCAGAAAACAACTTCAATGAAAGGGAAAGAAAATGCAAGTGGTTTGATGAAAAACGACACGGTAGGTTAGGAGATAAGTAGGTTGGAAAATGGATGGACAGAAACTGTTCGATTTCGGGAACTTGGGCAGAATGAGGGGGAAGTTGTTAGTACAACTTTTGATGGGCGAAGGGTTTTGGTAAAAGGAAAGAACAGAAATTTCAGGCCATGAAAGAAGAATTCACAACAAAAAATTTAGGGTTTTTACTCACGAAAAATAGAAAATGACACAGAGTGGACTTTTAGTGCACGAAATCCACTCGGGTAGAAATAAAAACAGCAACCAACACACAAGCAACAACACAATCACAATAACAAACGGAAGGTTAGCTATGGGACTTCCAAACTCGCCTTTGATCCTAAAAAAGTGAGGAAGGGAGATTGGAATAGGGCTTAGTGACTCTAGCAAGGCACCAACACCGTTACAAACCAAAGATCAAGGATATTACTCACCTTGAATTTGCTTTGCCGTGAGAGAAAATGGGGAGAGCTTCAAGCTTCAACATTCAACATTTTCTTATCTGCAAAATGCTGAGAAAGGGAGGTTAAAACCCTCCTTCCCACGAGCTACAAAGGGGCATAATGGCCTCCTACAAACCTAAGCAAACCACCCTTAAAGAGGGATGGCAAGTGGGGGCCACAATGACTTCTCCACCAAAAGAGAGGCATGGGCAGCTAAAACATGGATGCAACCCATCCTAATACAACCTAACCTCCCACTTGCAGCCACGTTTACTAACTTACAACAAAAGAGAGACAAACATACTTGAATGGTTTTCACGCAAACCGTGCAAGGAAGAGTAAAACCGGTTTTCAAAAAAACCAAAATAAATAAAAACCGACAATCTTCCTTTTTGGGCCAATGCTTTCCTTCATCTTTTCACGTGTAAGGGCGCTCCTTAGAGGCTCCAAATTGGACTCCATCCTTCAGCTCTTCATTGGACTCCATTAGGCTGTGGCTATTGGTTGCATGATGGAAGGTGTGTGGGCTGTTCTCGGATAGCCACCCCTTCTGGATGCCTCTGTAATGGCGATGGTTGATTGGGAAATCTTTCTCCACAATTAATGCTCTGCAGCTTTATGGAAACCTTGAGATACTGGCTACATTTCGTATGAAGAACGTTTGGCCAAATAATGTGTGAAACATTGTTTAAACCACTGCCCAAGGCTCAGAGGTCAGATTGTACCGAAGCCCAAAATGTCAACATCTTCATCTTGGATGGTTGGGCCATGGAATGCATCAATCACACTAGTAATCTCGGCCACTTCATCCCAAAACAACCTACAAAATGAACAATCACATTAGGAAACCAATTGGGTTGGCCTTGGGTTAGAAAACCTGTGGCCAAGCCCAAGGTGGCGTTATCGCAAGGTAGGCTCTTGTTAAGGGCTCTTGTTGCTCATCATGAACACACTCTGGAGTGCTCACTCCTGCGGGTTCCTCTTTGGCTAAGGCATCCTGAGGCATGTCACATATTGAGTTAACAACTGAGATTTGGAGGGATGTTTGGAGGGAGAATGGAGAGCTTAACCTCAAACTTTGAGATACAAAGCTTAAGGGAATCTGGAGTTATGTAGGTGAGAGTATGGAGTATTTCTGGTAAGAGAGAGAAGAGCCAATGGGAAATTACACGCTTACCCTAATGTCCACTTTGGAGTGGCTGAAGACGTGTAGCAAGGCCTAGCTCACCCTTAGCTCAAAGGAAAGCAAAAACCAAAGGAAACTCTCAAAATATCGCCGGATATTACTCACCGGAGAAACGAGTCTTGGGATAAATCACCAAGAAAGAGATGCACAAAGCAATCTGAATTTTCGCTCGTCTAAAAAAATGCTACAAAGAGGTGCCAAGGGTGGTATTTATAGACCCTTGGCCTTGATCAAAAAGCTCAATCCAATGGCTCACAATTGAGTTACCCGATTACGGTTTTGCACACAAGAATAAGCAAAAATGATGGCCTCCTTCAATGGGCAGGTCATGATGGCTCTCTAGGGGCTCCTCTTCATTTTCTCCTCCCAAGGGCGGTCATTTAATTGTGAGAAGGCCGTGCTTGCAGCTAGTTGCTTGTGGAGTTTGTTGACATCACCTTTTGACAAAAATAGAAACACAAAAACAGTAACCCACTAACACAAACTCCAAGAAAAAACCATGCCCCAAACAAAGGGCCCTTAAAATATTGTTTGTGCAAAGGAAAAATAAATGGATTGGGCCAATAAAATTGGGGAAGAAAGTCGGTCATCTTCAATTTGGGCTTGGGTTTGTGCCAAGTTCTCGGATCCGGCCTAAACCCGGCCTCTACCCGACCTCTACCTGCTTCCTTGTGCTTCTCAGCTTTTGTAACGACCCGATTCCCGTGCCGCCGCTTTCTGCCTTACTTTACTTGCTTACTTATTTTACTTTACTTTACTTTGCTTACTTGCGGGCCGCCCGAGAACCGGCCCGTTACTGTTCTTACTTACTTACTTACTTACTTACTTACATTACTTTGGTGGAAAACTCATTACTTTTAATTTCTGAAAACTATCTTTTACTTTGTAAAATAATTTACGAGGAAACTGTCAATGATAAAAACATACATTTGAATTCCACCTTTCATAAAAAATACATAAGCATTCATAACGTAAACTTTC
>QAOC01017292.1:9769-24612 GCA_003255005.1 Begonia fuchsioides
GGGGGGGGGGTTGAGAGCTTGAAGCTTCTTCAAATTTTTCCAATTCTTTTCTGCCATTACAATACTTGGGAGGAAAGTTTCATAGCCTCCCAACTTTCAACAAAAGACAAATTTAGACACTAGCCTAAATTAGGGACTAAATGAGTGGAAATAGCAGAAGTTTGGTGGACAAAGGGCCCATCATCAACTTACCTCCAACTCCATCAGCCCTTGACTCTATCCCACGTCTAAGTTGACCATAAAATCACAGAATTCACTTGGGAAAATAGGTTTTCCCTAAGTCCCAACAAGAAGGGACTAGAATTGGTCCCATCCGAACCAAAACCTAGCAAGTTGGTCCAAACCAAACAAACACTTAACAAAGCTTCAACCCAAAATTGGTTACAACTTCAAACTACTTCAAATATATATATATCCATGATCACGTGATGACCAAACTGCCCTCCCCTTGCTATGATATCCTCTTGTTAGAATGAAGAGGAATCCACTAGGCCTCGGCTTGGTGCACCTTCGGGTGAGATGCCTCGGACGGAGGAGCTCTTGGTACTTTGGTGGTTGTCTCCCTCATTTCATGCTCCCATTATAGGCAATGCTTGGGGATCTCTTTATCATTAGAAGTGGGAGCATCCAAGAGACCTCTTGGAGGTAATAATGTCCCTGCAAAATCAACAAACACATTAGAAAGACGCCTTGCACGGCTGCGGGTCACCATGCCTTCCGATGGGTGGGAGTCCTCAGGCACATCACTAGGCCAAACCAAACTCCTTCAACCACGTTCTATTGGAAGCCAAGGTTATGGTGTGAACCCCAAAGCTTCTCCTCCGTCGGGATTATCCCTCCATTTTGCAATCTTTCTGATCTTCCTTTCACGAGAGCTTCTTTTGAGCACTCTAGCCATTTTATGCATATTTTCCTATTCCATCATTCTTTCTCCATGATATTTTGACCCATATACCCTCTCTCCCAAGAGTGTGAGCTTTCATGGCCTATTCCAAGAATGGCCTATTCCCAAGAGTGTGTCGGAAGTTAGGGGCTTTCATGGCCTTGCATCTTTTTACTGAAGGTTCATACATGGGTTTAGTTCAATTGTAGCTCCTTTGACTGATTGTATAAGGAAGGGAAAGGAGTTTAAGTGGACTCCGGGTTTGCAAGAAAGTTTTGAATTAATAAATGCCAAGTTGTGCAAGGCACCCGTGTTAGTGCTCCCCAATTTCAATAAGGTCTCCGAGGTCAAATGTGATGCTTTGAGGCTAGGCATTGGTGCAATTATTATGCAAGAAGGGAGACTAGTGGCCTACTTTACTGAGAAGCTCAAGGGTGCCATGATTACTTACTTAACCTATGACAAAGAGTTCTATGCAGTGATCCAAGCACTTGAAGTGTGGTAGCATTATCTTCTATCAAAAGAATTTATCATACATACTGATCATCAAGCTCTCAAACACCTAAAGAGACAAGGGAAGTTGAATAGAAGGCATGCCTAGTGGATGGAATTCCTTGAAAGGTTCTCGTACATCATCAAGTTCAAGAGGGGAGAAACCAAAGTGGTGGTCGATGCTATCTCAAGGAGGATTGTTCTCCTAACCGAAATTACAACTAAATTCTATGGTTTTCCTTGGATCAAGGATGCTTATAAGGAAGACCAAGATTTTGGCCAATGGTATGAACGGTGTTTAAAGAAGCAAGAATGTGGATACTACCTTATGGATGGTTACATCTTCAAGGGAGGCAAACTTTACATCCCTCATGGCAAAATACGAGAGACTCTCATAAAGGAAGCTCATGGTGGAGGTTTGGCAAGTCATTTTGGCAAGAAGAAGACCTTAGAAGCACTTCAAGAGGATTTTATTAGCCTCACTTGTTTCGGGATGAGCAGAAAGTGGTGGAAAGGTGCATCATTTACAAAAAGGCCAAAAGTAGGGTCCTTCCCCAAGGGTTGTACATGCCCTTCCCCGTCCCAAGTCATCCATGGGTGGAAGTAAGTACGGACTTTGTTTTGGGATTACCTCGGACTAGTAGAGCTAAAAAATGCATTATGGTTTGGTTGATCAATTCTCTGAGATGGCTCATTTTATAGCTTGCACTAAACGGATGAGGCTAGCAAAATTGCCGATTTGTTCTTCAAAGAGGTTTTTAGATTGCACGGCATCCCGAGGTCTATTGTATCGGATTGGGAAACAAAGTTTTTAAGCGCATTTTGGAAGACCCTAAGGAGAAAGGTGGGCACCAAGCTCCTCTTTAGAACCTCTTTCCATCCTCAAATCGATGGCTAAACATAAGTGGTGAATAGAACCTTGGGGAGTTTGCTTAGAAGTGTGGTTAGCAAGAAGCTCACGAATTGGGATGTCGAACTCCCATACATTGAGTTTACCTACAACAAAAGTGTCCATAGTGCCTCCAAAATGATACCATTTGAAGTTGTGTATTGATTAAACCCCTTGACTCCCCTTGACTTAGTACCACTGCCCTCCTAAGACATTGTGAATTGTAATGAGGCTAGCAAGGCTGAACAAGTGAAGAAGATGCATGAGAAGGTAAGTAAGACCCTCCACAAGAAGAATGAGTACAATGCTAGACAAGCTAACCAAAGAAGAAAGGACATTAACTTCAATTTGGGAGACTTAGGGGGAACCATGGTTAGCCTTGGTGCTTCCTTTTTGGGTAACTTCCAGGAGGACCACCTAGCTGTTTTCTTCCTTGTTTTGCCATTTCGGCTAACGTTTTTTTTGAATTTTTGGGAGCCCACCCTCCCGATCTTGGGGTGATTGTAAGCTCACTTTGAGCTCATTTGTATTCTGTGAAGTTTGAAATTAAAGACTGCAGTTTGCATCTCATTTCCTTGCTGGTTTCTCCTCCTCCAAGACTCGGTTTTTCCGGTGAGTTATATCTGGAAAGCACCAAGAGCTCCACTCCAGTTTTGGCTGCCATTTAAGCTTGGGTTAGCTAGTCTATACCACACTCCTTAAACCACCTTCTAGTGGAAGCCAAGGTAAGGGTGTGAACCCCAAAGCTTCTCCTTCGTTCGGGTTTATCCCTCCATTTACAACTTTCCGATCTTCCTTTCCCGAGAGCTCATTTTTAGCACTCTAGTCATTTTCTGCATATCTTCTGATTCCCTCATCCATTTACCGTGATATTTTGACCCATTATACCCTCTCACCCTCATATACCTCCCTCTAAATTTCAGCTTCTAACCTTGTATGTTGCCGGAGATCTAGCAAGAGACATTTGATCCTGTTTTTCCTTTACCCGAGCAAACCTTTCCCATTTTTCCCCTCTTTTCTCTCTCCATTTCTCCTTAACCGACCCAACCACCATTCCCATAGCACATCACATATGCTCTAAGCCATAATTCTTAAACCTAAAGCCAAAAGCACAAAGCCCAAAGTCCAAAGCCCAAAGTTGTAAAACCCTACACCCTAAGTTGTAAGCCTTTAGCCCTGAACTTTCAGCCCTAAGGAAAAATCAGAAAGCAGCCAGCTCCAATCACAAAATCTTATAATTTACGATCAATTCATTCAATATTTCCTTTTCTAGCTATGGAACTTGGGTGTGGGTCTGTTGTCAAAATGGAATGGCCTTCTCTTTTTATTTATCATCAATTGGTTAACGACGGGGTGGAAAAAAGAAAATATAGTATACCCAGCATATTTTTTTTGTTTTACACCTCGTAACTCTTCCTCAGCCAGGCTTGGAAAGAATAGCAAAGCAAGTACAAGTATTAATAGAATAGAAAAAAAGGTTTTCTCGTCATTTATATATTTGATCGCGGTAATTGTCGCCTCTTGGGAGAATTGATGACGGACCTATGCCCTAAGTCCTAAGCCAAAATCCTAAGCCAGAATCCTAAGCCTTAAGCCTAAAGCCTTAACCTCTAAGCCCTAGGTCGTAAGGGCTAAGCCTTACAACTTAAGCCGAAAGCCCTCGCCAGAAAAACTAAGCCTAAATGTCAAAGCCTAAAGCCCTTATATCTTAGGCCAAAGCGCTAAGCCTTAAGCCTTAAATCCTAAACCCTAAGTTCAAATCCCTTAACCTTAAGCCCAAACCCCAAACCAAAGGACTAAGCCATAAGCTATAAGTTTAAAGCCCAAAGTCTTAAGCCCTTATTCGTTAGGCTTAAGGCTATAACCATAAGAACTTAGCCATAATCCTAAAGCTAAAAGCCCTAAGCTTAAGCCTTAAGTCCAAAGCCCAAAGCACAAAGCACAAGCACAAGGTCCTAACCCCTAAGCATTAAACCCTAAGCTGAATTCCCCATGCCCTATGCCCTATGCCTTAAGCCCAAACCCTTATTCTGTAAACCCTAAGTTGTACGCTATAACCTTTAAGATCTAAGCCTTAAGCCTAAGACCTAAGCGCTAAACCCAAAGCCCTAAGCCCTAAAACTTAAGCCCAAAGCCATCACACTAAACTCTAAGCTTAAAGCCCAATGCCAAAAGCCCTTATCCCTTAGACCAAAGCCCAAAGCCATAAATTTTAAGCTCTAAGCCCAAAGCCCTATGGCTTAAACGCAAAGCACTAGGCCCTAAGCCCAAAGACCTATATCGTAAGCCCTAGGCCTAAAGCCCTAAGCTCTATGCTCTAAGCCCTAAGCCTAAAGATCTAACCCTTTAAGCCTACACCTAAAGCCCAAAGCCCTATGACATATGCCCTAAGCCTTAAGCCCTAAGCCTTAAACCCTATGCTCAAATTCCTAAACCCTAAGTCGTATATTGTAAGCCGTAGTAGCTAAGCCCTAAACACTTAGCCAAAAGCCACAAATGTTAAACCCTAAAACTTAAAAAAAAGTCCTCATCCTTATGCCCTAAGCTTTACATTTTAGTGGACTCATGAACCCATGTGTTATTAGTGTTAAGGCTCTGTTTGTTTGGAGTTTCCATGGGTTGCATGGAAACCGGGTTTAGGTAGGCATTTGTGGGTTTTTGTTTGAATTTTTGGAGGCAGCCATCCTTCCCTCTCTAGCTAGAGTGGAAGGCACGTCTAAAAGCTTCGCTGCAAGCTTGGTGGGGGACCAAGATAAACCTTACCCAAATCGGGTAAAGTCTAGGAATGGTCCCCTCCCATGCACTTTTGTGTTTTTTCCATTTCGGTTAAGGCAACTTGTTACTATCCGATTGGTCCTTTTTCCTTGGTTGTTGATTGTGTGTTTAAGACATCATATGAGGCATTTGGAAAGGCAGTTTGGAATTCAAAAATTTTGTTCAGGGTAGCCTTCTCGGTGACCCTTTTCCGGCTCTCTAGTTTTTGGCATCCGGTGAGTCAAATCTGGTTTCCGTGAACTAGCTTGGTGGGTGTCTTCTTCCTAGCTAGAAGGCTAAACCGTGTTACACTCTCCAACCACAACGTGGACCTCAAGGTGAGAGTGCAATCCCCGAGCTCCCTCCTCCGTTCAACCTCTCTTCTCTGCCCTTTTTGCCGGACCTCCCCTTTTCTCCATTTTTTGATCACCCGGAAACCTCTCGGAAAGCCATCTACATAAAATTCGTTTCCCATCGTGTTAGCCTCCTTTTTTTAGGTTAAGCTCTTCTCCCCGCATCCTAACATCCCCCTTCAAATATCTGTTGCACACTCCGTATGCAACCCTAGAACTCCCTTCCTTAATATCACCCATTTCGGCCCATTTCTTCCATTCTATCTCACTTGAAGCACATTTTATTCCCCTTCTCATACTTGAAGCTTGTCAATTGCAAAGTCCAAAGTCTTAAAGCCATAACCCATAATGCAGCCCTATGCCCTAAGCCCTAAGCTCTAAGGCATATGCCCTAAGCCCTAAGCGCTAAGCCCCTGTAAGCCGTAAATCTTAAGCCCCTAGCCCTAATGTAACATTCTGTTTTTTTTTTCTAAAAAACAAAACACTGAAAAGCCGTGGTAAAACTATTTTCTTTTTCTTGAAATCTTTAATTTGTATAAATCATTTTATTGAAAACACAACGGAAGTCAGTAAATAACCAACTCATTGTTACCATAATTCAAAACGCATTTCCAAAACATGCTTATTTATACATAGGGTTAGTTTACATATGTAATTAACATTTCACAAAACACATCTTAAAACATAGTACTTTCAAAATACATCAAAACTTCTTTCTTTCATTCATTCCCACGGGACGTCGCTTAACACTGCATGCATGCCCAAGCAAGCCTCCTCCACAGCATCACATCATGTGGTGAAAACTAAGTTCTTCACCTTTGCTTTCATCACCTACATCACAAAGCTTATTCTAATGAGCTTAAGGCTCAGTAAGAAATCGTATAAAGTGACATGCATAACATGAGCGTGGTTTTGTAAATCATGCATATTCATTTCGTTCTTTATTGCGTTATTCTTGCATATCGATCTGGTTTTCCACCTCGTGGTTCTACCCAGTCCTCGTGACCGAGGTTTCCACCTCGTGGTTCTACCAGTCATTTACATGTTCGGCTTTCCACCTCGTGGTTCTACCAGTCATTTACATGTTCGGCTTTCCACCTCTTGGTTCTACCTTATTCATTCGTTACGTACATTCATGCATAGAACTTTGAGGATTTTCAGAACAAGAGTTAGCACCAACAGGTTCCTCCCATTCCACCCTCGCCATTCGGTTGAGTGACGTTTGAAAACATGAATGGAAAACATTTTCGTTCTTTTTGTAAGACATGATGCATGAAAATGGCATACGTGCACAACGTGACATTCATAACATAAACATAAAGCATGCATAAAACATCTCCCAATCAACATAAACAAACGTCTCCAAATGAAGATAATTGTTATCTCTAAAGTATACTTAACATAAACTTACTTCATTACTTTACTTAAACCTAGCAACCATCAAACAATGTAAAAAAAACACCAATCAAACCCAAACACTTATGCCGGTGCACAGTGCGATACACCAAAAACAGAGTATTCTTATTCTACTTATTCATAATCGTAACTAATTCTCGTCCACTTTTATTTTTTTCTAGTTATACAACCTTAATCCTACTCTCAATGATGTAGTCCCTGAAGGGCCAAAGACATGCAAGATTCACTTACTTGGATTCCAAGCTGCAAAATACTCCTTATTTCCTTCACTTTCTTTACTTGATTCCAAACAACCTTAACATCACAAATATGCTTACATTAGAATTTCCTGAATTTCTCCTGTTTTTCTCCACAAATTACAACAGCCATAACTTAAGTTCTCAAACTCCAATTCTTATGAATAAGTAACCAAAATCACCCTTAAGGTGTCTAATGTAATTCATCAAATGACTTTAAATTCAATTTTGTAATAAAAACTCTTATAAAATCTGTATCTTTAAAATCAGACATATTTATCCTGCTTTTGTATGGACATGATAACAACTTATTTTTCATGCCATTTCCATTAATCAAAACCATACCCGAACTCTTATAACTACAATATAGGGTATAGAAAAACACTTAAATCAACAAACATCATACCTTAGTCCTAACTTCATGCTCCTCCTTCTTGTTATTTAAACTCACAAAACACACTCGATTTGCACCTGTCACACTAAACTTTAAACTTCAGCTTCAACCTTATGTTTCCCATCATACGAAAATTGAGAGAATTTAGGGATAATAAGGAGAATTTCGTGCATCAAATGTCAGCTGAAGGTAAAGAGGTAAAACATGAGGTGAAGAGGCAAGCATGAGGTGGAGAGGCAAGCATGAGGTGAAGAGGCAAGCATGAGGTGGGGAGGCAAGCATGAGGTGGGGAGGCAAGAATGAGGTGAAGAGACAAGCATTAGGTGTAGACGCAAGCATGAGGTGGCTTCACCAAATTTTCTCCTCCAACACTTAACTCACTTGTCACCTACTCTAACCTTCTTATTTCTTTAAGCATTCCTTTCAAAGGTGTCTTTTAACACACTACCAACATTACTTAATGATGCACTTATCAAGATTTAACAACGTAATTTACATTTATAATAACTAAGGTGCTTAAATAGCTCGGGTGTTACACCTAAACCTAAAGTTCTAAGCCTAAAGCCCTAAGCCCTAAGCCCAAAGCCCTAAGCCATAACTCCTAAGCCCTAAGCCTTAAGTCTAAAGCCCGAAGCCCTAAGCCCAAGTTCTTAGCCCCAAGCACTAAGCTGTAAGCCTTAAGCCTAAAACGCTAAGCCCTAAGCCGCAAGCCCAAAAGCCTAAAGCCCAAAGTCAAAAGCCTAAAAGCCCTAAGCCCTAATCTCAAAGCTCTAATCCCTAAGCCCAAAGCCCTAACCTTGAGCCTAAAGCCATGAGTCTTAAGCCTATGTCCAAATCCCTAAACCATAAGCCCAAAGACCGATGTCATAAGCCCAAGCATAAAGCCCAAAGCCATAAGCCCTAGGCCCTAAGCATTAAGCCCTAAGCCCCAACGCCATATACCCTTCGCTCAAAGCCTTCAATGATAAGGCCCAAGTTTAAAACCCTAAAGCCTAAGTCTACGCTCAAAGTCGTAAGTTGTAAGCCTCTACGCTCAAAGTCGTAAGTTGTAAGCCATAAGACCAAACACCCGAGTCCAAAGAAATAATCCAAAGCCCTAAGCCCATCCTAAAGCCCTAAACCATAGGCCCAAAGACCAAAGCCCTAAGCCTTATGGCCTAAGTCCAAAGAATAAAGCCCAAAGCCCTAAACCTTAAAACTTGAGCCCAAAGCCCTCGCCCTGAACCCTAAGCCTAAAGCTAAAAGCCAAAGGCCCTTATCTCTTTGGCCAAAGCACTATGCCCTAAGCCCTAAACGCTAAGACCTAAGTCTAATGCTCTAAGCCCTAAGCCCTAAGCCTAAGACCAAAGCCAAGGAATTAAGCACTAAATCAAAAAGCTAAAGCCAAAATACCTATGCCATTAGCCCTAAGCCCAAAGTCCAAACTAAAAGCCACAATCCCACAGCCCTAATCCAAAAGCCTTAAGCCCAAAGCCGTGAGCCCCAAGACCTATGCCCAAATCTCTATGCTCTAACTTTTAAGTTCTTTTCCCTAAGCCTGCAACCCAAAACTAAAAACCTTAAGCCATAACCCTTAACTATAACTACTAAATCCTAAGCTGTAAGCTGCCCGAAGCCCTAAGCCCTAACCCCTCACCCCTATGTTCAAAGCACTAAGCCTTAAACCCAAAACCAAAGCTCTAAGCCATAATTCTAAATCCCTAAGCCTTAAGCCCAAAACCAAAGCTCTAAGCCCTAATCTAAAATGGTAAAGCTGGAAGCCCTATGTCGTAAGCCATAAGCCATAAGCCCTATGCCAAAAGAACTAAGCCCTAAGCACAAACCACTAAACTTTAGGACCTAAGCCCTAAGGCCAAAGCCCTAAGGCTTGATTTAAAAGCCCTAATCATAGGCCATATGCTCTAAGCCATAATCCTTAAGCCTAAAGCCAAAAGCCCAAAGCCCAAAGTTGTAAGCCCTACACCTTAATCCCTAAGCCCTAAGCGCTAAGACCTAAGTTCTATGTCCAAATCCCTAAGGCCTAAAACTTAAGCCCAAGCACTAAGACCTAGGCCTAAATAGAACACCTTATCCCCTAAGCACTAATCCCCAAGTCCTAAGCCCAAAGCCAGCATGCAAAAGGCCTAATACATAAAACCTAATCCTTAAGCCCAAAGCCTTTTGCCATAACCCTTAAGCCCTAAACCCAAATCCTAAAGCCAATAGCCTTATGCCCTAGGCCCTTAGATCTAAGTTACACTCCTAAACAAATAAGCCCTAAGCAAAGCCCTTAGTCCTTAGCCCTAATCCCTAAGCCAAAAGCTCAAAGCCTCGTGCCCTAAGCCCAAAGAACTAAGCATGAACCCCTATGACCAAAACCCTATGCCTAAAGCCCTAGGCCCAAAGGCCTAAGCTATAAGCTTTAAGCCCTAAGCTCTAACGACTAAGCCCGAAGCACTAATTCTAAACACCTAAGCCCAAAGCCCTAATGTCGAGCCATATTATCAAAGTTGTAAGATATAAGCCCAAATTTCTAACCCCATAGGCCTAAGCTTTTAATTGTAACTATTAAGCACAAAGCCTTGAGAAAAAAGCCTTAAGACCTCAGAGTAAAGCCTAAAGCCTTTCTCCCTTGGGGGTAAGTCCTAAGCACGAAGCTCCAAGCCATAACCTGTAAGCCAAAAGACCTAAGCTTTTAGCACATAGCCATAAGCACTAATCCTTAGGCCTAGTGGCAGAAACACTAAACTTTAAGCTCAAAGACCCAAGCCCAATGTCTGAAGCTTCTTAAACCTTAAGCCTTTAGCCATAAGCCCAAATCCCATAGCATAAAGCACAGAGCCCTATGCCTTATGTCCAATGGCCTTAGCCAAAAGCCCCAAGCATTAATCCATATGATCTAAGCCCTAAACCCAAACCCTAAACCCATGAGCCTAAAGCCCTAAGTGGCAGGGCCAAAGCAAAAAGCTCTATCCTCTAAGCCCTAAGCCCTAAGACCAAAGCCCTTATCCCTTTAGCCGAAGCCGTAATCCTCAAGCCCTAAACCATAAGCCGAAATTTGAAAGTCCAAAGCAAAAGCAAAAGTGGGAAGAGGAATAAAAAGGGCTTCGGGTGGAAAAAGAGGGAAGAAATGGGCCGAAAATGAGTGATATTAAGAAAGGGAGTTCTCGGGTTCCATACAGAGTTTGCAACCAAGATTTGGAGGGTTGTTTGTGGAAGAGAGAAGAGCTTAACCTCCAAAAATGAGTCTAAAAACTTTGGGGAATCGGAAGTTGTGTAGAGGGGAGTATCGGATGCCAAAAGGGTGGTTATCGGAGAAGAAATGAGGGTTGGTCGGAAAATGTAAAGTAACCAGAGATGGACATGAGCTAATGGGGATTACACGCTTACACTAAGACCACTGGACATTGGCTGCAGACGTGTCGCACGGCCTAGCTTACCCTAGATAGGAAGGGAAGCCAAAACCTTGGAGAACCTCTCAGATGTCGCCGGATATTACCCACCAGAGAGCCGAGTCTTGGTTGCCAGAAAAACCACAGCCAAATGGAAAATGCAAAGCACTTTTGTATTAAAATTTCTACTGAGTCTCAAGCTCGATGGTGAGGGAGTTTTAATCTCCTTCACATGAGAGAAGATGGCCTTAATCGGATGGCACACAAGTGCTTACCCGATTTTGTGTGGCACAAAAAGAAATCTGGGAAAGGACCACCCAACATATACCCGATTTGGGGGAGACCAAGTGGAAGTGGTCCCTAAATTATGTTCCACTTCCATCAGCTGCCAACCAAAACTCCCAAAATTACAACCCATGCCAAAAGCTAAAACCCACTCCAAACCAATGCAAAACCCACAAAACCCTAAATAATTGTTTTTGCAAATTTAAAAGGAAATAAATAAAATTAGGAAAAGGGAAGGCTGGTCGGGTTGGCTCCTTGCTCCATGGGGCCCAACCTATGCCCGACCTAGGCCTGACATGTACCCGGGTTTCCTTCCTCCCTAGCCTCGGCTTTGCATTTTCTTTTGAGGTGTTCCAAGCTCGAAGGTGCCTCGATCTTGACCTCCTTTTCCAAGACTTCCCAAGTGAGAAGATGTTTTGCTGCTCCTAGTCTTTCGGGGTTGGTTCCTCCATAGTTATTCTGCGTTCAACATTTCCTACAAAAAAGACAAATTCATTAGAAAACTCCTTGGCTCGAGCTCGTGTGATTGCTCCTTGAGGTGTGGCTCCATGCAAGGCATCCCATAGCATGTCACCTAAATGCCTAAATATAAAAGCATTATGGTCAAAGCCATAAGCATAGCGCTCAAAGCCAAAATCCCAAAGCACTAAGCTAAAAGCCAAGCTTCTATGCCCAATACACTAAGCCCTGAGCCCTAAGGCCAATTCTCAAAGTTGTAGTGCCTAATTCCAAAGTCTTAATCCTTAAGCCCTAAGCTATAAGCCCAAAGTTTAAAGCTCAAAACCCTAAGCAATAAGCCCAAAGACCTAATGCAAAAGGCCTAAGCCCAAAAATCTAAGCCTTAAGCCAAAAGCCATATGCCCTAAGCCCTAAGACCTAGGTTGTATTCCTGAATCCTTAAGCCCAAAGCAAAGCCCTAAGCCTAAAGCCTAGCCCTTAGCCATAAACGATAAGCCCAAAGCCTAAAGCTTGAAGCACAAGGCCTTGATCCCAAAGAACTAAGTTGTAACCCTTGTGCCCAAAGTCCTACACCCTAAGCCCAAGGCCCTAATCAAAAAGCCCTTATGCAAAAAGGCCTAAGCTCCAAACCCTAGGCCTTAAGGCCAAAGCCCTATGAAATAACCCATATGCTCTAAGCATAAAGCCTAAAGCCTAAACCACTTTCCCATAGGCTTTGTGAATTAAATTCTATTCTCAAATCCCTAAGTCCTTAGCCCTTGGCCTTAGGCCTAAAGCGCAATGCCCATGCCCTAAGCCCAAAGAAATAAGCTCTAAGCCCTATGCTTAAAGCCCTAGACTCTAAGCCAAAAGCCTACACTTTATGCCCTAAGCACTAACACCTAAGCCCTAAGCCTTCATTCAAAAGCCCTAAGCCCAAAGCAGTAATCTTGAAGCCTAATTATTAAACTAGTAATCCATAAGCCCAAAGCGCTCCACCCACAAGCCTAAGCCCTCATTTCCTAAGCCCAAAGCCCTAAGCTCTAAACCCAAAGCCCTTACCCCTTGCCATAAGCTATAATTCCATAGCATAAAGCCCAAACCCTATGCCTTTATCTCTAAGATGTGAGCCCAATGCCTTAATGTAACGACCCGATTCCCATGCCGCCGCTTTCTGCCTTACTTTACGTTACTTCACCTTACTATACTTTACTTTACTTTACTTTGCTTACTCGCGGGCAGCCCGAGAACCGGTCCGTTACTACAATAATTACTTACTTACTGACATTACTTTGGTGGAAAACTCATTACTTTAAAAATTTCTGAAAACTATCTTTTACTTTGTAAAATAGTTTACGAGGAAACTGTCAATGATAAAAACATACATTTGAATTCCACCTTTATCAAAAATACATAATCATTCAATAACGTAAACTTACAGCGGAAGACTATAGTTCAAAATACATTCACTCTAAAATACTTTAAAATTCATCACACGAAAATAAGGGTATACATTTAATTACATCTTCAAAATACTCAAAACATTTTTATAAAATATCTGTGTGTGTCATACATCACTCCCCGTCAGTCGTTGCTCAATAAACTATATCATTTGGACACTCTTCTGCTCTATCTTCATGATCAGTCATTGGTACAATTTCCTCCATTATATTCCCTACATTGCAAAGCCTAAACTATGAGCCTAAAGCTCAGTAAATAGCATAACTATAAAATGCAATGCATGAGTATGCCATGCTGTTAAAACAATGCACATTTCATTCACGTTTCTTAGGTTTCATATTTTCTTTATCTTTGGAAATATTACAGGATCTCAAGAACACCCCCTCCACCTACTTCAACTTCTACTGATCGTGAGCTCACTACATTACTACTTGAGGTGCTCAGGCCTGTAATAACCATTTACTTTACTTTACTGTTCTGATATTCAAGTTCTTAATTCATCGGAGACGAAACATAATTAGCGTCCCATACCACCAATTATATCTCGCTACCTCCAACTACGTTGTAAAACATGCATGAAAATAGTTCGTAGACATTTTTCAAAACTATGATGCATGACTATGTAACTATGAAAACATCTCTTAAATCACATTACATAACATGAAAATAAACATTCATCACCAAACATATCATACAATCAAACATGCAACACACATCAAACAATCATCCTAATCTTTGCAATGTAGTCCCACTTAAGGGCCAAATAATCTTAAATGCTAACTTACCTTTGTAGCTAACTTCAATTAATCCTCTTGAATCCCCTTTTTAATCCAATAGATGACCTAAGCATATAAATCATTCAAAAGTCAGAACTTCGATAACGTATCTTAATTCTTAACGTTTGTTTCCTATTCTAACTTCATAAAACTTTAACTTCCTCTATATTGATCCATTCGTGATGCTATGGTGTCAAATTAATCCTTAAAGGGTCTACTTCAACTTCTTAGAAGACACCAAGTTCAGAAAACTAATGTATCATAAGGTGCCAATGAGTGTTCGGTCGACATAACCCAAGAATGGGTCGACCGAAGTGACAAAACAGAGAGCATGCTTTCTGGAAATCGAACTTCGGTCGACATAACCCACGTTACGTCGACATAAGTTTTCCCAGTTTTTCCTACTAACTTGTAAAACCCATAACTTCATCTACAAAGCTCCAAATCAAGTGATTCCAACGGCTATAGATCACTCTATGAGTCTACTTTAACTCTTATAAAGGGTTTAAACTCCAATTCGGGCAACATTGTGTTCGAATATTAAAAACCCTAACTCTATTCATACTTAACCGATTTCACACATTCAACATGAAATCTTCCATTTTCACCCATCAATTCAACCAAAACCATCATATTATCCTTACTGAACTTAAATAACTTCAAAGGATGGAAAAGTACCTTGAACTTAAGCTTCCACGAATTTGCTTGGGTCTCCTTCTTCAATACCTTGATAATAACCCACTCACTCACTTTTTCTTCACAGCCCTCTTTTCTTTGGTGGATCTCACTTTCTTTTTGGGCTAGAGTAGGAGATCGGGAGAGGGAGAGTGGAAGAAATGATCGTGGGTGGGAGAAAATCGTGGCTTGGGGGTGAATAATGACAGCCCTCACCCGTTTTATGTCTTTTATCAAACAAAATCAATAATCCTTTCAAGTCAATCAATAAAAATCGTCCACGTGTTGGCTGACTTTTCAACCTGACCTGCACAGATCGGTCGACCGATCGACCCATGTGTCGACCGAAGTGTCTTCCCGAGGGTGACTTATGTCGACCGCTCGTTCGTTGTGTCGACCGAACTTGTTTCCCGAAAGTTA
>QAOC01017296.1:0-25110 GCA_003255005.1 Begonia fuchsioides
CTGGCGTTTTCTGTTTCGGCCCTACTTCGGGTCGTGACAGTTTCCGAGTTTCAAATCGCAGTGAACGAACCCTTTTGAGTGAACATAAAAAAGCCCTTCAAGCACCGTCCTGGTGTATCGGCGAATTTCAGATTCCACAATCCGGCCGCCGCTCTTCTTCACCTTATCTACTAAACTACCCCCACTTGCGAACTCCAAAAGCAGATTATAGAATCTCCGTCCATTTTCGACGCTGTAACAATCTCCATAACAGTCTATGATTCGCGAGCAGTCTGAAAGACAATCAAGCGTCTCTTTCTCGTTCCAAAGCGACTCAAATCCGGTATTTTCACCGGCGGAGGACGATTTCACCGCCATTAAAGAAGGAACTCGATCACAGGCCCCACTGGGTGTTGCGAGATGGATGGTTGCAAAGCTGCCATGGCCAAGTTCTTCTCCTCGAACCCACTCCATCAGCCAACGAATCCCCCAACCGCGAGATCTCTTCAAAGCTCCTGTAATCACGAACAGGATCGTGCTTTTCTTTGCTTTGCAGGGAAGAAAGAAACAAAGGTGGCAACAAACTGTTTGCTTCGGACTTGAATCTAAGTTTATATAGGAAACGAAGAACGAAGAAGATTTCCATGGCCGCAATTAGCGCACGTGATAGGCAAGAATCTTATGCGCAGACATCAATGGAGTTTCCTATTCTGCTTCTGCAAATGGCTTTTCACTTTCATCAGCAATTCTTTATTTGCTAGATTTCTTCCGTCGTGATGACGTCATAATCTGTTTTCACCTTGATTTATATCAGTAGATCAAACTTCGATTGATCGTAATTCATTCATCGTACTAGTCGAATCTTGGATCTCTTGAGTAACACGTGCTATAATAATTTGGCTAATGACTTGCGTGACTGGTAAAGTGATGTGTAGATGTTTGTAACGTGCATATCTTCGAACTTCTAATGAACTTCCACGTGTTAAATTAATATTTATTTTCAATTAATAATTCTAAAAAATGAAACGATATTATCGAGAAGTTTATGATTGAACTGTGTAGAGTGGGCTCCTACTTTCTGCACGTGAAAATTATTGACGTCGGTGGCCAGCGGCGGCAGATATGACCAATGCCTGCATGGACGATGAGCTATTCGTCGTGCTTTTTTAAAATTAATTGTAAATAATTATGTAATTATTAATAGCGAATAGTACTTGCATAAAAAAATAAAATATTGTACGATGAGCATAAAAAACGTTACATATTGCACGGGGACAGACGGATCTAATTTCAGCCTTCTTTCGCGAAGAGCTCTCAAACCCTAGGCGATCTTCTGGCCATCTTAAGCTGCAACCGAAAGATAAATCTTCTAGCTCACCTTTCTTCCTTCTCTGGCTACATTCATAATCTAACCAAATTGTCGTCTTGTTTTTGAACTAGGTTACGCTCAGGGCTCATGGTCTCAAACGCTAATTGGAAAATAAAAATCAAAACAAAACATTTGGAACCCATGCATGGATGGTTCTCCTTCATCTTATCCACTAGGCCAATATGAATACAAAGTTAACGACGTGACTTTGACCTAAACCACAGTGTGAATGAATGAAAAACGTTAGACCACCAAAATTCGTCAAATTCCACGACCGGTGATACGTGTTAATTGTTTAGCGCTGGCGTTGAATACCCTTGATTATTCTTAGGTTAATTGATTAAAAATGCAAGGAAAAAGGAAGGATATTTAAAAGGCAAGTAAGTTGGATGATTTGGCAAGTGGGGACGAGACTGCGATGCGTAGGTTGCTCCAGATTCAGAGAACAGCCGACGGTCCAAGTTCAATTTATTTCTTTCGAGAATGGCAGATTCTTTGAACTCAGCGCCCCAATCAGGCAGCCTTAAAAAAAGGAGTAAAAAATCAAGCCAAACTTCAATTTTGGTATCAACCAAACCCCAAACTTTTGAAAAATTCAAAACTTCTAGCACTAAACCCTAAATTTCTAGTCCTCCATGACCACCAGCTCTGAAACGTCGGAGGATCCGTCGGCGTTAGAGTGTTCAAACAACATGTACTGGATGGGAAACGATGGTCGTCACGTTCTAAATTTGAACGTTTGGATGTGTTTGATTTTTGACCTAAATCAATCTTTATAATAAGAAAAATGGGTTGAAATCAATTATATATTATATAGTAAAATAAATTGGAGAGGCAGAGGTTGCGCAAAATTTGGAACATCTGAAACACACGAGGGTTTACTAGGGTACCCAACAGTTCAGTGATGCCATTAATTCTGACGAGCCGTCGATTTTGACGCGATGGGCCAGGGATGTAATCGTGCGGTAGAATTTACCTATCCATTTATTGGCCGTCGATAGACTTTTTATTTCTCTTGAATGAGAGCCCTATGGCAACTTAATTAAACATTACTTAATATTACTTAATTAAACATTTAAAACATAAAATTAATGAGATTAAGAAAATTGGTTAATCAATTTTACACATATTAAAAAAAGCAACCCGACCCGCAACTCAAAATATAAAACATAACTCAAATGTGTAACGTTCATCGGTTGTCACAATACAATATTGTCTGTTTTAAGATGAAGTCATCCTCACAAATTTGTTTTTGGGCTTACCACCTAAAACACTTTATATTTTTTTCTGATCATTCGATAAACAAATTCTGAGCAGGGAATGAAACATTACTTGTATACAACACAAATATTATGATTATTATGACAATTATACTTCAAAATGTTAATGGAATGTGTCTTTTCCCAAATTTCGAAGCTTGAGCTTTGATTTATTGAAAAGCCAGTTTCCTCAAGCAGAACATGGTATTTTTTTTATAAAACGGAGGGTTCGTAAACTTGCAGTAGAAAATTTTTTTTATAAGAAATCAGATCGTTTTTCTTTGAGATATTGATCATGTGATTTTGTCTTGGATGAATTAAGAACATCTCTCTTTAGAGAAACGATAAGACATGGATTTAAATTGAACAAACCCAGTAGGAAAATCTTTGTTTGAAATCGAATGGAAATCATGTAAACTGATTGAATATATATTCTCTAGTACAAAGATTGAAGAGGGGATGGCGAAACAAACTTTGAGATGTCTTATTAATTGAATACGAATTTTCAGAAGGCAAATATGTGTTGATTAGTGATTTAATATGTTGAGCACATAAAACGAACTGCGAAAACAGGAAAAGAAAAACGAAAAAAAAAAGGACATCGATTTTACGTGAAAACCCTAGAAGAGAAAAAATCATGGGCAGAAGAGAGCAATCAATAATTGAAATCAGTACCATTGAGTTTTGCGACTCAAACATATATTTATACAATACAATGACAGGAAAACCCTAATCAAGTAGGTTTACTACGTGGGCCGAACCAGTTTGGCCTAATTAGAATTTGGGTGACACCAAATCTAACATAATCCATTCTATTTTGAGATTGAAATTTAGGTATAGTTATACTACTTTATAAGGTTGAATTTTGGTGACAAGTTTGGCTATGGCTATTGAGTAAAAGTGTGCACATATAAATTGAACATTTTTGGATGTGTTTATGGGCAGATTTAAGATGTACGATTTCTACACTTGGAATCGTTTTTAAATATGAAGATTCAAGTTGAAGCAAGTGAAGAAAGTGATCATACAAAAATATGTTAAAGTTCTGTAATTTATGAACCTTGAAGGCTGTCGTGAACTTTTTCATTTTGGAAATCCGTAAAAATTTTGGATTAATTTAATATTGTTTGTGAGAGTCGAATTATTGATTAAATATTTTATTGCAAATATAAATTTGATCATGTTTTTTCATAAGGTTGTGAAATGGATAATTTGATAACGGATGGTCCGAATTCTTGGATTTTAAACCCCTCAACCTGATTAGGATATTCGATTGTAACTGTCGAGTGTCGATTTAACTTTATTTATGATAATACATGATTGTGATGCTTTTATATATCATATATTTAATTTAATGTGTCGTTTTATTTATTGATTATTAAATATAAAAATATATCTCTATTCAATTTAATCAACTCAACTCAAAACGGCTTTTTTAAAAAATATATTCAAAACCATCCTCGTACAGCTTTGATTAAGGATCGGGATTAAACCTGGGAGCTTTCGAAATTTCATCAACGAAAAGCTCAGAAGAACACTCAAATGTTCCCATTCTCAGCTTTTTAACTTGGAGTTTTCTATTTTTTTTTCCAAGTGTTAGAGATGGCGATGGGGCCTTGATCTGCAATGAATGCATAAATCCATCATGTGCATTATTCTCGTCGTAGCCCCATCACCGTGGGTCTACTTCTGCCATTGATCATGTGCAGCGAGGCCAATCTGTGTTCTTTAGAAGAAAAGAAACAACCTTAATAATAACCCACGATTTCTACATCCGATCAAGCATACCCTTTATTCATTTACTCAAATCAACCGCAGTCCTTCAAGCAGAGGAACAATTTCAAGCGAAACTCTCCACGATCCACCCACTTCTACCTAGAATGTTTTTTTTTACAACATATTTGGATTCATGAGTCGACAGAGCTTGTTTCATGGCCGGTGGCATGAGAAGTATCGTCTAACCGAACCCAATCGAACGTGCTTGCGAAAACGAAAGAATAGATGTCGGAAGTTGGTTTCGGGAACTTGGTTCGTTTGATCGATGGACAATGAGCTTCGCATTTTGTGCGCTTTGGTCTGCGCCTTTCTCAGTTTGGTTAATATGTTGTCAATTGATGAAGATCTCTTCCTTTCCAGTTTAATCTGAAACAATGGTCATAGTTAGCATTGGCTGAATGAAACACAGAGAGAAGACATGATAATTCAACATCCATCCATCATTTGTCATGGTATATCGATTGATTTGTGCCAAAATATATGAGAAATCTCTAGAGTGTCTAGAAATACTGAAAAATTGAGAACCTCGAGTTTGTGGATGGCCGCTTCTGCTTTTGCTTTCTGCAAGTTTTCCCACGCCATTATTCTTGCTTCCTCTCTTTGCAACCTGCATTTCCCATGGAGATACTTTGTTCATTAGCTGAATTTATGTTAAACCAGAGGTATGGAGAAGATTGACGTTACAGTCAATGGATTCCATACTTGGAAACATTGATGGCCGCCTCTGCAATGTCCAAAGACGAAGCTCCAGAATCTATGGATCTATGATTCGATGGTACAAGATCAGGAGGAGCTTTCTTGGTGGATTTGACAACTTTTTGGCCTTTGGACCACCAAATTACAGTGGTTCCTCTATCCACCTGCACATCCCTCATTTGCAATTTAGAAACATGGTTACTCTGCGTCTCAACAATGGACAGCAGGGTCGGAGATGAAGACGACGAAAACGAAGACTTCCCTTTGAGGGAGGATTCTGTGGCGTCCCCTGGGCTCATTTCGGTCGCCATATCTCGTTGAGAAACAGCGTATGCATCCACTGCTTGCTCTCCGCCATCGTACTTCTCATCTGTATAATTCATTCGCTGACATTAATCTAAATAGTAGAAATAGAGTACGAGGATTCTCATGTAAATTGGCGGATGGATCTCAACTGGTGAACTCTCATCGCAATTATATGAGCGAGATTTAGCAATGGAGGAGGAACATACCGCGAGAGCTGGGGAATGATGATTCGCTCAAAATGTCCGACCACCTGGGCGGGCAAGCTATCTGCTCCGAATAGCTTTCTGGGTTTGAAGAGATGTAAGCCTGCAAGCCATAGTCCTCATCGCCACCACCGTAACAAAGAGAAACGGAATCAGGCGCAAGAACACCAGTAGAAAGAGCGGAGCATGTCATAAAATTCCGGCCGACCGCCGGCGAATAACTCGGGTTGTACGTCACCACCGTCGGCGGCGGCACAATCGGGCCGCTCTTCGATTTGGCTCGCCGGCGAGGGAGAGACTGGAAACTCTTGCTCACGCCATTTCCGGTAACTGGGCTACCAATCCATCTCTCGGCGTCTTCCCATTTGGAAGGTAAAGTTCTGCCACTGTAAAATGGAGTCAAACCAGCCACGCTGAGATTCCTTCTGCTGCTTCCACTCGAGTGTGGGACGCGCTCTGAGCTCCAGCCCTTCTGGTTCATCACATTATTTTCCCAGTGATTGGGCAATCCTCCTGGAGGGCTTGGAAATGTGCCCAGATTGTGCGAAGAAACAGAGCCTCTCTTCTTCATGATTCACAATATCAGAAGCTCCCAAAATCCTTCCGTGTTTCTGAGGCAAGCTTCATATATTCTGTCCAATACAGCTGTAGCTTTTTGGGATTTTCTGCAGATTTCGGGGATTTCGAGTAAGGCTGGATTTACTGCACAATCAAAATTGGAGTCTCAATTTGGACCACTCAAATTCTACAGAAACCTACCATAAAATCGTGGGTGAAATCAGAAGTAGTCCTGGGAGACAGATGAAATCGCCATTAAAGATGCATTGAAGGTTCGAAGAATCCGTACATAACAGCAACGGACGAACAGAGCTCATTTGACAGATGGGGAAGGAGCTTTGGCGAAGTAATCAACAGAATACTGTGATTAGGAGCGGCAGAAGCGAGAAATAAGGGAAGATATGGAGCACCTGAAAGCATTGACAAGGACGGGCTTGTCTTCTTGACGGTAAAAATGGTGGAAGATTGAACAGTGGAGTCTCTGAGAGCAGACAGGCGGAGAATTCCGCATAAATGTCTGGACGCCAGGTTGACCGTTTAGCTCAACTTCGAACTTCCCACGTTTAATGAATAATGATTTTGTATTTTAGCCAACTCAAATTTTCAAATAACATAATACGAACTTTTTTTAACAATTAAATATAAATTAATATTATTTAAATATGTTAATTTTGCCTTAAGGATGACATCTGCAGCCATGAATGGCTTCTATTTTGCAGTCATTATAATGGATTATAGTTCATCAAATATATTCAATGCTCACAATAGGAATAGTTGATGGAAGCGATTGCATGCTAGAACAGGAAGCTGGTCAAAAGTTACCCAAACGGAGACTTTGGCAGCGAATCTCTGCTCAACAGGCTTTTGATTCGGGAGACAAACCAAAGCCTTCTCAAATCAACCTGCTTCGACTCACACTCATGCACTGCAGAAATACTCGTTCGTCTCAAAACTTAGCCCCTACAAGCATTCACGTCCAGTCAAGTCCTTCGCAATCTAGTTCTTCGTACTTCGAGACATTTTAAAATGCAGTTTTCTGTTGATTTCAGAACGAAGAGTAGTGGATCCAGACGACCCACTTTTCCGATGTTTTATGGACCTGTTAGAGTCCTGTGCTTGGTCTCCTCCGAGCCCCATGGGCTAGACCGAAGCTGCTCTAATATGAGTTCATCTTCATCATTTATGTTTGTAGACTCGCCGGTGGACCGGGCCCGACTCACCGGAAGGGACTGGACAAACTTCATTTACTCTTCTCCAACCACTCACCTAACCTCATTAACTTCCCCATTTCGACGGTTCCCATTAGTTGTCCAACATCGTGGCCCACCTTTCAGATGCATGTCGCTTCCTCCTTGCAAACGCCTCGCATCTGGACTCAACCTTCCAAACAAGTGTTCGGTTTGTTAGATCCAAACACCAGCAGGGTCGGCCAGGCGGTTCCGGATTCACCGTCAGTTTGGTACCCAATGTTCCCTTTCTTTGGCATGATAGAATAGATCCAGTGCTTAGAATACGTGCTTCGAGTATAATATTATTTTTTTAACAGAAGTTGGATACTTAGATTTGAATAGAAGCTCTACTTAGAAAGCTAGCTTTAGATGTGTCGGTTTGCTAAATGTGGAAAATGGGTATGATCTACTATCTAGACTGTGATTAAAACAGAGTAGAGGTGGGAAAAATGAATTCGCACATCCACTTTAGAAAAGAGTTTATGAAAACTGTTGTGAGCTTTGATTTTGAACCGGGAATCAAGCAACACAGATGCTCCTTTATTTCATTCACCAACACCCCTCGAATTCCTCTGTTCAAAGGAGAGAGATGCTCTGGGCATAAACTTTACTTCCTTGTTACTCTTCCCTTTTCTTCATCCTTTCTCTTTTTGCCACCAATTTTCAATAAATTAAAATCAATTTCGCACAATCACACAAGTGTCGATCGACGTGACATGCAATTGGGTGATTTTAATGTTGTATTATCACTTTGTTCGAAATTCAAACACATGATCATGATCAAGCACTTTCTGCGTAGAGAAAAATGATAGCAACCATGGAGAGCTCCGATAATTCTTATTTTTTAACATTATTTTCAGTTGGGTTCGGTTTATAATCTATTGCACCCGACTCTTTCGATCCTTCCAAACCCAAAACTTAAGAACTAGCAAAACCCGCAAAGATATGTGAAAACCCATAAAAAAAAGTTCAAGTTAAGTGGGTAATTTGTGGCTCGGTTACTTGGCAAGTATCATAGACACTTAACTTACTTACATCAAATTATTATCTAACAAACAATAATGTCAACTAGACAACCAATTAACTTCAAATTCAACTTAAAAAAATTGGTTTGGTTTTGCGAGTTCACGGGCACAATCAAACCGACCCAAAAACAAAAATAAAACATTCAAACCGAAGTTGTAGGCTGGGTTGGGATACATGGGTTGGTTTGGGTTGCCGAGCATACAAACTTGTCATGTTTAAGTGGTGGTATATCAAATAAAGTTCATAATCATAATTAAAATGAAGGGAGAAAAACAAAACACAAGTTTAGGGATATGCAATGAATGTAAACAATGTAGGATAGAAGAAAGACAGAGAAGCTATTTGGTGGTCCACGTCAAAGAGATGTGCTGCTTTCGACTTGGAGATACTTTTCATTTTGCTTTCAAATTTAGGGACAAAATCAAAGCAAACAAATCCTCCTCCCCTCGATCAATTTTCCAACATTTTTTCTGCCCTAGTCTTTATTCACTGCTCTAGGGAAAGATATGAGCCGAGCCGAGCCAGAAGTCACTACTCGGTTTTGGTTCTGTCCGACTACATCCGAGCGAATTGGACCAACTTTGGGATGGTGTAGAAACTAGGGGTGGGTATATGCCCTTCATTCTGATTTTATTTTGAAATAGAATTAAAATCGAAATTCACGATTTTGAATTTTTAGAATTAGCACCGGAACAAATACAATTGTAGCTCCGTTTCAATTTTAATTCAGTTTTATTTTATATTTAAAAAAATAAAATAAAATTATAAAATAATATTTTTATATTTGAGTTTGGTTTTAATTAATTAGACGAATTTATAACCAATTTTAATATTTATGTTAGATTTTACTTGATTTTAGAACTTTCTTGACTCACGATCTCAGTTCCGATTTTACGGTTTTTTACTCGTAAAAATAGACATCGACTCATAAGTTACGATTTTTAAAACTTACAACCAAGATCAAATTAAATTTATAATTTTGATCTAATTTATAGTTTTAGTCTAGTTATGATACAAAGACTAACAATGATGTTTTAATAATTAATTTAAAATACTTGGAAATGAGAAAGGGGTATTGGATTAGAAGGAGACCCCACGTAAGATTTGCATTAGTGGAAGCTAGTATGCTATAATAAACCCTTTTAATCGTTTCTCTCCTTAAATACTCGTGCGTCCCTTCCCTCTCTTCCTGAATACCATCTTCCAGTTTCCTTCTACTTCTCGTAAAGAATGGTGGACGTAGACCGGAGAATCACCAGCCTCAACCCGGCCCACGCGGCGGGCCTCCGGCGACTATCGGCGCGAGCTGCCTCTGCTCGTCCCGCTAATATTCCGTTACCGGTACGAAATGGGGTATTTTCTTTTTCTTCTTTTGCCGAAAAGGTGATAATCCATCTACGCACCTCCGGAATTACGGTCCAAACGGGACTCTCCGACACTGAGTTTGCTCGGGCCGAAGCGGAGTTCGGTTTCGTTTTCCCTCCCGATCTACGAGCTATTCTGTCAGCCGGTTTGCCGGTCGGTCCCGGCTTCCCTGAGTGGCGGGCACCGGAGTCGCGCCTCCATCTTGCGGGGTCGCTTGATCTTCCTGTAGCTGCGATCAGTGTTCAGATCGCGAAGAACACTCTGTGGTGTAAATGTTGGGGTCCGAGACCGTCTGACCCAGAAAAAGCTCTTCGGGTCGCTCGAAACGCTCTGAAAAGAGCACCTCTATTGATCCCTGTCTTCGACCATTGCTACATACCTTGTAACCCTTCTTTAGCTGGAAATCCCATATTTTTCATCGACGAGAATAGAATCTTTTGCTGCGGTTTGGATCTCTCAGACTATTTTAAACGGGAATCGTTGTTCGGAAGCTCCCCGACCGAACCGCAGATCCTCAAGAAGCAAAGATCGGTAAACGAGATATTGCCGGCGCCATCGTCTAATTTCTCCAGGAGAAGTATAGACGCTGGGATTTCCGTCGGATCGAGAACACCAAGGTGGGTAGAGTTTTGGAGCGATGCTGCTTCAGATCGACGACGGAGAAATTCTTTGTCCTCTTCATCTTCGTCGCCGGAGAGAGTCGTCGAGGCTACAAGGTCAGAAATTCCGAAATGGGTTAACGAATATGTGGATCAAATAGGATCCCTTTTGAGAGACGGAGGGTGGAGCGACTCAGACATATCAGAAATCACGGAGGTTTCCGCCGCCGGATTCTTCGAAGAAGAGGTGGTTTTGTTGGACAACCAGGCGGTTCTCGATGTTCTGCTTCTTAAAACGAATCGATTTTCCGCTTCACTCCGAAAGGCAGGGTGGAGCTCTGAAGATGTATCCTACGCCCTGGGACTCGATTTCCGACCGGAGAAAGAACCAAAACAAGCCAAGAAAGTGCCGCCGGAGATCGCCGAGAGGATCCTTAAACTAGCCGAGTCAGTTTGCCGGTTTTGAACCGCCGAGAGGATCATTAAACAGGAAAAGCGAAGCGTTTGCAGATTATATGATATACTGTAAATAATTTCAAGAACTCCGAATAAAACAATTGTCGGAAATGGTTGTAAAATAATAATAAGTAAATGTCTTGAAACTAGACAAGTGCACGTGCGCATCCCCGCGCCCCCACACCCCGGTCCGACAGGTTGTGAGAGATAAGTTACGGTGACTCAGCAGCTCAAGGATAAAAGATTTTTTTCCTGATGCCCCAAGGAGCTACTCCAACATTGGGGGTAATAACTTTCACACTATGGCAGCACAAGATTCGAACTCAGACACTTGTTATCAGATCTGCCACCCCTCGACCAACTGAGCTGAAACCGTACGGGCTACGTGAGCATCTGCTGTGGAAACGAGAAGAGGTCATTGGCTTTGAACTCTCAACCTATGTGCCGAATCTTCAGCTCCATGTCCAACACATTTTACATAAATTAACAACTGAATTCCAAGGTTTTTGATTTCAAAGAGAAACTTAGAATATGATATTAGGGTTTCCATCGGATATACGAAATAATACAAGTTCATAGAACTTATCATGGATTATGTTTCTCTCAAAGAACAAAAATCTATCACACTTACGAAATAACACTTGTTTATATACATACAACGTACTTCTTTCAAAATACTTTGACCCTTGTCTTCGACGCTCTATCCTTCTAGGGTTTCTACCAAGAGTCGTGTGAGTCGGATGATCCACTCTCAATCAAGCTCTCTGCATATTGAAGTCAGAGAGCTTGATTTGTACTCCTATGTACAAGCTTTCTATTGTGTATGAATGGGAGCCAAAGCATGATGGCAATTTTGTAACTGTAAGAGGCCGATCTAAGTTCAAGATCGTGAAGAAGTGTTGTTTTGTCATAAAGAAGGACACTAAGAAAATCGAGAGAAACTGGAAATTGGCAAAGAAAAAACCAGATCAAGGTGAAAGAGATTAGAACGCTACAAATGTACAGTATGAAGCTAAATTGAAACAAAACCTTATTTCAATCGAAATGCTAGACAACTGCCCATGTACCGTAAAGGTTGAGAAATAGATTATGAAGGTAACAA
Source organism: Begonia fuchsioides (assembly GCA_003255005.1). NCBI lineage: Eukaryota > Viridiplantae > Streptophyta > Magnoliopsida > Cucurbitales > Begoniaceae > Begonia > Begonia fuchsioides. The sequence goes on from QAOC01017296.1 coordinate 11,924, forward strand.
TAAGTGCTCTATCAGTTTTGAAAAGAAAATTACAGAACGGTTCATATGTTCTGCAAGGAAAGACCGTAACGGGGACAATTCTATGGCAGCAGAAAATCATGTGAAGTAAACAAAATTATGGCACTTACACCCTGGTTGTATCAGTGAAAACGGGTTAGTCCCACGCATGAATTGAACCATCCTAGATTGGAGTGAGCACTTACCTGTAATTTATAAGCTCTTGATCGTAGACTATTAGAAATGTTCTTCTCCCGCAACCAGAGAATCTTCGTCCAAGATTAGCTTGCATCCAGGATATGCGGATGATAGCTCTTTCATTTCATTAACATGTCGGACAAGAAGTTACAACATCACGAGTAAATCAAAAGCAAAAACGTCGGCTACAATCGAGAAGAGGAGAGAAGACTGTAAATAGTTCACTGTTTTCTCTTCAATGCACAATCACCAGGCCATTCTAATGAAATCAATTCGAAGCCTTGAACAACTAGAAACCTGGAACAATTGGCAACGAGCACCGAAGAATGGTTTTATTCGAGCCACGGCAAATTTATAAAATCAAAATAAAAACGACGAGCATGTTTAAAATAATAATGCAAGATGATAGCCCACATCCACCATGCACCAAAGCCGGGCGACCATGATGACCTGACTTACTTCCATAGCAAGACTCCATACCTCAGTTTATGTCGACTAATTACAAAATTTTGATTTTTCAGATCATTACAAGTCAATTTGGCTTAGAAAACAGATTCACCTCATGACCTTAAGCTGAAGAAATCGCAATGAATGAACATAAAATTGACTAGCGCGTGATTAGAATTGAACGTCTTTTTTGGTGCATAATCTAGTCAAGCCATTGAATTGGTTCCGGATTTGTTCTCCCGAAATCAAACCCCTTTTGTGCAATTTGAGTGTATGGGGCGTTACTTTTCTATTAATACGAGTTTAATTAATCTTTTTTTAATGAATAATTAACAGAAAGAGGCATGCTTTGATCTGGTTGTTAAAGTGCAGAAGACCCAAACACCGTCTCACTTCCATTGACAGAATGCTTTCGAAGCTTCCTCATCAACCAAGAAAACGCCACCCATTTCCCATTACAACTCTCTCTCTCTCTCTACATATATATATACCCTTTGAAAATAAGACCACAGGTGGGGCAGTTTTTTAACTCTGATTTGAAGTGTGTTTCTTTCTCAGATTTTCTAGAAACTGGCTTATAATTTCCTCTCTTGACTTCGTCTTCTTCTTGCCTATAAAATTATATTGCAGCTGAAACAGGGAAGAAGAAGAAGAAGAAGAAGAAGAAGAAGAAGAAGAAGAAGAAGAAGAAGAAGAAGAAGAAGAAGAAGAAGAAGACGAAGAAGAAGAAGACGAAGAAGAAGAAGAAGATTACCCCCTTATCAGGTCTCCCATAAGAAAGTTATGGTATTGTCCTTTTCCCTAACCCAACAGCTTTTTCTGCTTGGCTCCCATGGAGGAATCTGATCGACGCAAGCCCTCTCCTAGTCTCTTCCACTCCATGTTCTTCCTCGCTGGTTTCTACTGCTGGGACTGGGAGTTCCTCACTGCTCTTCTTCTCTTTAGTTCGATCTGAAGAATATCATCAATTCATTTCTCTAAAACCAAGATTAGGACAGTAGTTTCGGATATATTTGTTTTGGCCGGGAAAAATGGCGCAACGGTCATCTCCGGCTCCGTTTCTGACCAAAACGTTTCAGATGGTGGAAGACGATAGCAGCGACGACGTGATTTCATGGAGCGAGAGCGGCGCCACCTTTGTTGTTCGGAAAACGGCCGATTTCGCCAACGATTTGCTTCCCAAGTTCTTCAAACACAATAACTTCTCCAGCTTTGTTCGTCAGCTCAACACTTATGTAAGTTCTTATTTCTTTCTTCTTTTCTCTTGAACGATCTTGTTATGTTCTTCCGGGCGATCCGGATCGGGAAATCGGATCCGAATTCGTTTTTTTCCAGCTTCAGGAGAGAACACGCTGGTGAGATTATTCTAAAATATCGTTTCAAGCCCTCGAGATTGCGACGTAAAATATGTGTTTTTACTTTTGGTTGACTTTTCAACCACCGTATTGACCGTTTCATCCCCACCTACCGAGTAGATATGTTTGAGGTAGGTTCCAGTAGTCGGAGAGCCACGTGCCACCTGCTAATCACGTGCCAAAATAGGAATTAGATGCAGCGATTCCACCGTGTGGGCTCATCGAATCTACCTGGATCTAGAAACTATACCACCACTTGTCCGAAATTACCCTTTTTACTACAAAAGAGAATTCGCGAAAGCATATTAACTAGGATAGTGGTCTCAGCGAAAGAACCTCAGCTCAAATGAGAGAAAGAGAGAGACGTTGAAATGTGTTTTGTTTGTGCAGGGATTTCGAAAGATTGTTCCCGACAAATGGGAATTCGCGAACGACAACTTCAAGCGAGGAGAGAAGGAGCTCCTCGTCAAGATACGTCGCCGGAAGACGGGGACTTCGACGCCAGCGCCGGAGAAAACTGCTCGAAAGTCAGCAGGAGATGATCGAATGTCGCCGTCGAACTCAGGCGAGGACGGTGGGTCAACGTCAACCTCGTCACCGGATTCGAAGAACCCGGGGTCGGTGGAGACAGCGCAAGTAACTCTAGTGGCCGAGTTGTGCGAGGAGAACCAGAAATTGAAGAGTGACAACAAGATTCTGAATTGTGAACTGGCAGAGACGAAGAAGCAGTGCGAGGATTTGGTGGGTTTTCTGACAAAGTACTTGAAGGTGGGTCGTGATCAGATCGATGTAATCCTGCGTCAAAGAAACTGCGAATCGACCCAAGAAGGATTAACTGGAGCCCTTGGTGTGAAGGACGAGGAAGGAGGCGAAACCACAGCGGAAGAGGAGGGAGAGCCTCTGAAGCTTTTCGGGGTTTGGTTGACGGAGAAGAAGACGAAGAGGGTCCGGGATTACAAACAAGAAGTAAATGAGCCCCACCCCAAGTCTCTGAAATCCGGCCAAATGTACGCCGGGCCTGCGTACGCTTAGAGATTTAAAATCCAAGAACCTATCATATGCGCTTTATCGTAATTTTTCGTAAATGTTACAACCTTAATGTAATGGAAGATGTAACGTGATAGTCTCGTACTGCTTATACCAACGAGCAAGACTTTGCCTAAAGTTACCAAATTTATCAATTAGTGGAACTATTTCATCCCCATTAATATAGTCCAAAATTAATCATTATTTCTAGAGTAAAACATAGTTTGGGTCCCGAGTCCATCCACAAAGGCTGAGAAAAAGTCAATCATTAAACTACTCGCGCACAATAAGACAAGGGTTGATTTTGGAAGCTTATGTCTTCTGAAAAGTCAACATTTCACACGTTAATTACTATATTGTTTTTTATTCGTCCAAAATAACAATAAAATATATTTAAAAATAAAAATAATTAATACTCAACCATCGCTTGGTTTAAGGAAAACATAGAAGTTTAGGATTAAAATTTATTGTCTTTATCATAATATAGTGGGTTGATGCAGAGATTACTATGATAATTGGCGCAGTTGGATCTTATTCGTATCTGCATTTGACGACAAAGCTCGCTATCGTGACAGGTCAGTCACGCTGTGCAGCAGTTGGTTTCATGGCGGATTGTGAACCGTTTTGACCATAAGAAAGGAGTCTCTCTCTCCCTCTCCTTCCCCTTTTATCAGCCAAACAGCGTTGCTCTGGTTTGCCTCTTTTGCGCTTTTACTTTTCCTTTCTCTTTTCTTCGTTCTCTGTGGATCTTCTTTCATGGGCTTGTAGATATGGCTGTGGAGCTCATGATGAGTTACAGCCCCAGCTCCGATTTCTCTGCCAAAATGGAGGATTCTGCCGTTCAAGAAGCAGCCTCTGGCCTGGACAGCGTCGAAAAGCTCATAAGGTTACTCTCCCGCGCGCAGCAGAGCCAGAGGCCGGACAATCACGCTCACTCGCCCAGTTCCAGCTCCAGGATGCCTATGGAGATCGAAATGGACTGTAAGGCCGTGGCCGATGTCGCCGTTTCAAAGTTCAAGAAAGTTATTTCTCTTCTTGGTCGAACCAGAGTCGGCCATGCCCGCTTCCGACGAGCTCCGTTTGAGCTTTCCGGTGCCGAAGTCCTCTACGCAACTCCGATTCATCAAATCCCTCCAGTCCAAGACCGTCAAACTGACTCCGTTGCAGTTGCTGCTCCTAAAACTGCCGTGATTGAGAGGAAGGACTCGTTTTCCGCTGTTAGTTTTTCTCATTCCTCGGCTTCTAACTCTTTTATGTCGTCGTTGACCGGAGACACCGACGGCAAACACCCGTCGCCGCCTTCTGCGATTCAGATTTCGAATTTATCTCAGGTCTCCTCGGCCGGAAAACCACCTTTATCTTCCTCTTCCTTCAAGAGAAAGTGTAGCTCCGACAATCTCGGCGCTGAGTCCGGTAAGTGCGCCGGCTCATCGGGCCGCTGCCACTGTTCGAAGAAAAGGTCTAGCCTCCTCTCCTCTCTCGCTCTCTCTCTTACTAAGTTGATCATTGGGAATTTAAGAAACAGATTAATTGTGTTTTTTAATCGCAGAAAACTGAGATTGAAGAGGGTCGTGAGGGTGAGGGCGATAAGCTTGAAGATGGCCGATATTCCGCCGGACGATTACTCTTGGAGAAAATACGGACAGAAACCTATCAAAGGATCTCCACATCCGAGGTTCATAAAGCTTTCTTCAATCATTTCGTAGAGTCTTGTATGATTAGGGAAATAATTCTTCATTAATCGGAGCGATTATTTGTGGTTTTAACAGGGGGTACTACAAGTGCAGCAGCGTCCGCGGCTGTCCGGCGAGAAAACACGTAGAGAGAGCTCTGGATGATCCGGCAATGTTGATCGTCGCTTACGAAGGAGAACACAACCATCCTCTCTCTGTTGCAGAGCCCTCCACTCTCATTCTCGAGTCCTCATAGACGACCATTTTCTTCATCCGCCGTAGCTGGAATGCTCAAGCTTTGCACAAGCATACTTCCATGGCTGATTCAGACTCGAAAAACAACTGATCTTTTTTTCTCAAAGGAGATTAGGGGTTAGGTTTTTCTTTTCTTTCACTGGGTCTGATTCATTTCTGAACTTCGTATGAATTTTGATATCGACAAGTGTTGGTCAAAGCCAGAGGGTGAAGTCGGCATAATTTTTTCTATCAAAAGGCGTGATAATGGAGGACATTTGGCTCAGTTTCTATCAACTTTTTCCAAACCAATTTCGTCCACCTCGTAGATTTTCAATAGTTCTGAAGAGGGTGAGAGAAAAAGCAAAGGAATGGGTCAAAAAAATGGGGCATGTCGTTCGCCGGACAGTTGACCAATGTGAACCCGGTGTGGCCAGTTTGGACGGCGAATTTACTCATGGTGGTTGATTGGTGAGGAGAGAGAGAGAGAGAGAGAGAGAGTTGGGATTTCAATGCTTCCTCGTTTGGTTGCTGAGAAAGAAGCTTGGTGAAGACGAGGGCTTCTTCCAGTGGGAAAATAATAAAACCAGCAAAAGTCAAAATTGGTGGGTGAGAAAATTGATACGATATGTCGTTTTGGGGCCCACCTTCTTTGACTATTCCTCTTCGTTTTGGCTTTCCCTACCCTTCAACGCTACTTTTCATTTGAAACATTATAATTTTAATTTCTTATTTTAATGTTTGATGACGTGTCACTCAAATATTACTGCAACCAATGCGTTGAATAATCTAGTCAAGCTTTCTAATCGAAACTAAACGGGCCCAATCTAACCAACCAATTAAAATTAAAATATTGTTAATTTATGTAAACATAATGTTTCTAATGATTAGTCACTAGATTGACAAAATTGTACTGAAATTATTAATTTTAATTTGGTATTATTTTAATTTTCAAAAAATTATAATTGGGACCACTTTAAGTCTTTAAGAATAAAAAATTATAAAATCGGAATCAGAATCGTATGTCAAATAGTTATAAAAATATAGTAAAATTAGACTGAAACCCTAATAAAATCTCAGATATATTCTACAATTGGTTGTAAACTCATTTAATTACTTAAAATCTGATATAACTATAATAAAAAAAATTATATTTATATTTTAATTTTTTGAATATACAATAAAATTGAGTTAAAACCAAAACTGCACAAGAACAGTTGGTTCCGATTCTAAAAATTCAGAATCGAGAGTTCTGATTTCGACTTTATTTCAAAATAAAACTGAGCTAGAATGGCTCAGGGTCACTCCTAACTATTTATCATTATTATAACAAGGGTTCTAAAAAGAATTACAGTTCTAAATATTTAATTTCAAGTTTCCAATTTTTGAGCATTTTTATTTATTTTAGTGTCTTTTAGTATTATTGGTAGTCTCTTCTCTTTATAAAGATGATTCATTTTCGTTAATACAACCTATATAAATCAATAAAAGAGGACGTAATTTGGCAATCACTCTCTTACTCTAATATCTTAATGTATTCGTTGATACATCACTTTAAATTATTTAAGATGTCAACATTTATTTTAAAAAATAAAATAAATAGTAAAAATAATATTATACCTGACAGAGACGGCGCTCTTACGGCCATGAGACCATACCACAGGCTGAATAAAAACGGAAAAAACAACATTTTCCAACATCCTCGGACGACATCTCCGAACTCCATACCGTAACCATTAGCCACCACCTCCTAATTCATAATTTTTGCTTGATTCTCTTGTGATGCTCGCGCTCTAAGAGTTGCCGAATGTTTGGTCAATTTATTAAATGTAATACAATTTATTTAGAAATTAAAAATATAAAGACCAAATTGTAAGTTACCATAAACCATTTGAAGGGTTTAAGAAAGAAAGTCTACTAATGATTGGTAGTATTTAATCTCTAAAAGGTAATTATTCTTAAATCGCCATCAAAATTAGTATTTCAATCCTTGTTTAGGTACCCAATTAATAGTTTTTTTTTTAAATTTATTTTGAAAGAATATTACTGAAACTAGTCAAACAGTAATTAGTGTAATAAACGAAATTTGGTTTTAAATTAGATGGAGTAAAGGAAGGTCGTCGGTGTCGGAAAAGGCAATCAACCATCTCTGGTGGGTCCCTTTCTTCATCGCTGCCATTTCAACGGATCCCCGGCCGGAGTGAGAGCAGCCGGAGAAGTAACTTCATTCGTAAACTCCAAGTTATACCCACCACCTTCGCCATCCTCAACCTCCTCCCTGACTTTGAAGAAACGCAACCAGTGACAAAGGGCTTACAAACCCAGATTTCGAATCGCTGTTCCTGACAAAGGAGAGGCGAAGAGATGAAGCTCTCGGCCTTGCAGCAGAGCTATGCTGCTCGTCGGAGCAATAGCTTAAGAGGGTCATCTCAGCTGGATTCGTCGGTCGATGGTCCGGTCAAGTCATCGTCTGGGATCTTTTGGCTGCTTCTTCACGGCCTGTGCTGCCTTATCAGCCTTGTTCTTGGGTTCCGTTTCTCTCGCCTCGTTTTCTTCCTTCTCTTCTCCACTTCCACCAACCCCAACCTCTATCTGTCTCCCTTTCGATTTGTCACTGACATTTCTCGAAATTCAGATGCGTCTAATCCGATTCTCAATCCTGATGCTCTGGCCAACAGGAGCTCTACCGCCGTCTCTAGCCCGAACAGCCGCGTAATTGTTGGGCGGCACGGGATTCGTATTCGGCCCTGGCCGCATCCTAACCCAAGTGAAGTTATGAAGGCTCACCAAATCATCGAGACTGTTCAGATGGAGCAGAGGCGTCAGTTCGGGGTAAAAAATCCTCGCAAGGTGATAGCTGTCACCCCAACGTATGTGAGAACGTTCCAGGCCCTGCACTTAACCGGCGTGATGCACTCGCTTATGCTGGTTCCGTACGAGCTTGTTTGGATCTTGGTGGAGGCTGGTGGAGTTACCAACGAGACTGCCTCCATCGTCGCTAAATCAGGACTTGATATTATTCACGTTGGGTCTGATCAGCGCATGCCCAACTCATGGGAAGATCGCCATCGATTGGAGGCTCGAATGAGACTTCAAGCTTTGAGGTATGTTTCCAACTCCTGCAAATTGGGATTGGTAGTGAAAATGCATAATGTTCAACTAGAGACGGAAAAATGGGGATCGTCATTCTCGTTTTTCAGTCGTTAATTCCATTCTTTCTATAAAAAGAATCCGGGAATTATATTAGTTGGTATATTTTGGTGCAGAATTGTGAGGGAAAGGATGCTAGATGGAATCGTAATATTTGCTGATGACAGCAATATGCATAGTATGGAGATGTTTGATGAGATTCAGAGTGTGAAATGGTTTGGTGCTCTTTCAGTTGGAATACTTACTCACTCTGTTAGTAAGGATGAATTATTAGTCGCAAATAAAGAGAAAAAGAATGATGCAGATGATACACCAATGCCTGTTCAAGGTCCGGCTTGTAACTCATCAAATAACTTCATTGGTTGGCACACCTTCAATTCGCTTCCATTCGCGGGGAAAGTTGCAAAAAGTATAGATGACAGAGGAACTGTGCTTCCCAGGCAGCTTGAATGGGCTGGCTTTGTGTTGAATTCTAGGTTGCTGTGGCAGCAAAGTGAAGATAAGCCAGACTGGATTAAGGATTTTGGGGAATTAGATGTTGGTGATGATGATTTAGAAAGCCCTTTATTTCTGTTGAAGAATCCTTCAATGGTTGAACCCTTTGGAAGTTGTGGCCGCCAAGTTTTACTCTGGTGGCTTCGTGTTGAGGCCCGTTTTGATAGCAAATTCCCTCACGGGTAAGGTTTTTGTCTTTTGGTTCTTCTGTTAGCTATTATGCACGTACAACTTAGTGATTGCTGTTTAATTCTTTAATTACTCGACTATGCTTTGGCAGGAAAAAAGTTCTAGTTGGTAAATGGTTAATATGCATATGCCTGACATTAATTTCATTGGACAGTTTGATTCTCTCATTATGCGCAGAGATTTTGATTCTATATATTAAATAAATGTGTATAATTTCTGCAATGATCATCTTGCTGTGAACGATTTATGACTTCAGTTTTTGGTTTTGATGTATGAGCTAATAGTGAAGAGATCCTCTCTATATTTGTTACATCATAATCTGTCCCTTCAGATGTTGTTTGTTTTTCTATGTGAATCTGGCTTTTCTTTTTTTTACCATGGATTTTTTGGCAATCTTGAACCTTTATCATGGTATAGGTTGCTCTCCTTTTAATCTGTCCCATTTGATGACTAGTTTACGCAGCTCTTTCCCTGTGATGATTAGATAAATTTTCTGTTGGAATTTCATTTTCCTGAAAAACAAATTTTTTGGGTTCTGGATTCGTAATTTGCTGACTTAGTCTGCCTATCTAAAGCCTATGGTTAATTGGTAATCTTAGTTTGGAGAGTTATATTACCTTCACGACTCTAAGACCTCTGAAGTGTTACGGTTCATGGGAAGTTGTAGTGACACAAGTTTTCCCCTGAATTATGTGTCAGTTTATTGGAGTCAACCCAAAATGTTGGCATGTTTCTAAATTCAGCTGTCTTACCATTTCGTAGTCTTGTTTCACTTAAGATACTCCAATTCTTAAATCGTTGGGTTTGCTTTCTTCCTGGGCTAGTAATGACACAGGACATGAAGAAGCCTTTCTTTCGATTCCCTAATATTTTAGACTCTCACTTTATTCCTGCTTTTGCGATGTTATAATTAATATTGAGGTATTTGTGGGAAATGGAGTTATACATGTCATCTTGATAGTTGTTAACTCCTGGAGCCTAGAAGCTGTAGATAGATATGGTAGTGCTTTTGCCACAGTAGATTCATTTGAAGGTGGGTCTAATCTGGTTGGATTCAGACCCGTTGTGCAGCTGTTAGGACAGATATTGGGACTGAGTTAAGTGGAGGAGTTGTGTAGGAGGAAACTGGGTAGGTTTAGGGAAGTGGATAAGGGGTCGTTTCGTTGCTAAACCTCAAGGTAATAATCATATTAGCCGTTAAAGTTTAAGTTCTATGTCAAATAAAACTTTTTAAGTTTTGTTTTAATAGCCTTAACCCTTGAATTTTGGAAAATTTAACTAATTAGCTTCTGCTGAACTCCTTGTTAAAACGCCGGAGCCACGTTCACCGAGCATTACTTAAACTCACTGGATTAGTTGCCTAGTTGGACAGGGGCCTGCTGTAAAAGAATGGAGCCACACTTTTCAACTTTCTGGTACTTTTTACGCATGGAACGGGGAACATGGCTGCATTCTTTCAAACTAACCCTTGCTATAGAGTGGTATAATGAACAGGAACCCAGTCCAGCTAAAGCAATTGACAGGGAACGGGGCTCTGGGTCGGTAGTAACTATTGCGTTAAATTTTTCAAATGGTTAAGTTGTTAAAACCAAAACTTTGAGATTTGTTTAGCATTCAATCCAAATTCTGAGGGATAAAATGAATTTTACCCTAAATTTTTAAGTTAGAAATTGGGGAGAGAAGAACTCATTACTGATGATGGCTTAGTTCATTAGGGGTTGCAGAGTGTAAGCATTGTTGTTAAGACTGGTCGTTAGATCTCGCGTCGGTCGTAGTTTATTGGTTTAGGTCAATTTCTTCTGAAATACAACTCCTTCCCCGTCTCTCTATTGCTCGTGTTATAATATTTGGAATCACCCTTCTTCGTTTTCCGTCTTGATATTGCTATCTGTGAGGCAGCTAGTTATATACGGCCATGTATAACTTTGTTATCCAATTTGTTCTGTTTAGCAATAGAGAAAATTTCAGGATTATAATTTGTTTATTTTGATATTGTTTAGGTGGATCATTGATCCTCCATTGGAGATCACAGTGGCTGCTAAAAGAACACCATGGCCGGATGCTCCTCCGGAACTCCCATTGAACGAGACAGAGCAGGGTGGCATTCAAGAGCAAGTGTCGAAGCGGCCGGCAAAGACACGACCATCCAGATCCAAAAGAGGCTCTCGGAGTAAGAGAAAGCAGCCGGAATCCAAACTGGTCGACCCACAAAGTTCGTTGAATCATGGTGAGCACAGCTGAATCATGCCCTTCACTCTCACATCTAAGATTCAGGTTGATCTTGAACCCTCATTCTTTTATGCAAAGAAGCTCATTTCGTTGACCATTGAAATCTGTTTCGATTTCGATTTCGATTTCGATTTCGATCACAGTATGTGCGAAGGCCGGTCGTGGACGAGGACTGTTTCCAACATGTAATTTTTATATGAATTAGTGTTTTGTGAAATTCTTGCTACTGTAGCTCTTGTATTGTGTCAAATCCTTTGATTTTTTAATACAGAATGTGTCCGATTAGCGTCTTGTCTTCAGCTATTTAAGACTAAAAAATGCACTTCATTTTATACCATCTTTACAATTCCAAAAATCTAAGGTCATAAAGCCAAAACTTTTCCACTTTCCATTGCGCAAACTTGTAAACATCTAATATGCTCAGCATCAACTACTCCGACTCCTTACTCGGCTCGACCTATTACTGTACCAGATGAAGTTCGGCTCAACTCAACTCGACCTGCTACATGACATTCAAGTCTTTTTTAAGAGTGACAATCGGATCAGATCAACCCATCAAACCGACCCAAACCTATTAATTGAGTCACATTAGATAGATTTCTAAACTCTAAAACCGATTAGTAATCGAGCGGGTTCAGGCCAAGCTAGACATGACATTCAAGTCTTTTTTAAGAGTGACAATCAAATCAAATCAACTCATCAACTCGACCCAAACCTATTAATTGAGTCACATTAGATAGATTTCTAAACTCTAAACCCAATTAATAACCGACTCGCAAATAACCGAATAGTTTTGGATTAGTTTTTGAATAATAAGTGTGCAACTCAAACTGATCCGAGACTATTAAAAAATAAAAACAAAAAATGAATTGAAAATTTGAAATTAAAGAGAGATCAAAATTGAACAGTTTTGCTTAATCAACTTCTATTTGATATTTTGAAGTTTCTCACTGTTTAATTTAAGATATTTTTTTATTTATATTATTTAGAGACGGCGATCAGGCCGGCTCGAGCGAGCCGAGCCGAAAATTGTCTGGCTCGTCGAGCTAGTCAAGCTTTTCGAGCCGAGCCTGTCGAGCCTATCGAGCTTTTCGAGCTGAGCCTGTCGAGCCTATTCGAGCCAAGCCTGACGAGCTTTTTTCAAAATTTTTTGGCTCGAGCCGGCTCGCGAGCCTCGAGCCTATTCGAGCCGAGCCAAACGAGCTAAATTTTTTTCAAAACCCATACGTTGTATATATTTTTTTTACGAAGTTGTTTTTGTCGTTATAAGATTGAAAAAATGATAACCTTAAAAATGTATTGTCAATCTATTATTGGAAAAAAAAAGAATGTCTGAAAAAAAATATAATATCTACCAATACTAATAATTTTGACAATTTCATCACCACAACTTAGATACAAATAATTGTCAATCATGTGCAAAATATCAAAAATTTAAAAGGGTCAAAATTTACAAACATTTACACTTTGAAACTAATAAATATTTAGTTGTCAAACTCCAAACGTGTGAATTCTCCGGCGATGGCATCATCGCGTTGTTGGTCCCTCTTGATGGCGTCAAATCAATCTTTCATGCATATCAAAGCTTCTACGAGATCCGGTGCACGATTTCCCCGACGATCATCGTACACACGTCCACCTGCACTAAAAGCAGATTCGGAAGTTACAGTAGAAACATGAGGCGTTAGTAAATCTCGTGCTATTTTAGAAAGAAGTGGAAATTGGGTCTCGTTGGTTTTCCACCAACCCAATATATCGAAATGGTCATCCGACGGAATTTTATGTCGCATTTCTAAATAATCATCGAGTTCATTTTTTTCTAAACCATAAAATAAAATATCGTTATCTATTTTTGCATGGATGTTTTCCATGAATTGTAGGCGATGTGAACCAGAAGAACTACGAGTAGAGCTCGAAGAGGTATGAGAGGTACGACTAACATTAGAATATTTACTTTGATAACTCGAAAATAACATAGAAAGATCATTTTTTAATTGACTAATACTTGTTTCAATACCGATGCCTAAATTATAAGAAATAGTATCTAGCATCAATTTAGTTCCTAATATTTTAAAACGAGGATGCATTACACATGCAAAAGAAAAAATATTAGGTACGTCTAGCCAATATTTTTTAAATTTAGTTTCCATTCTATCTACTATATCAAAAAATTCATTTATTTCTTTATATTTTT
>QAOC01017296.1:25693-38001 GCA_003255005.1 Begonia fuchsioides
CACACAAATTTAATAAATTGATACCGTTCACCAACGACAAGTACGTGGTAAAAATTTTGAAATTGAATTCAGTTCCGTCAGTACGATTCCTACAAAAAAATTATTTGTTTGTTACCAATTTACTTTATAAGAATTATAAACGTGAAAAAAAATATTCGTAACATACCTTGATTAAGTGCGTGCAACCAAATGGAACGAGCTTAATTGAATAATTGAGAAATGGAGTTACTAAGAATTGAAATTGAGTAAGAAATAGAATTGAAAGTATTGAGATTTGAGAGAGAGAGCCCCGGTGAAAATTATTGAAGAAGGAGAGGGAATTTATAGGAGAAGGGATGAAGGAGGGGGGAGGCCGGCCCGCTAACGGTCATATGACCGTTTGATCTGCAAACGGTCATATGACCGTTCGATCCATCAGGCAACGGTCATCAGGACCGTTGCCTGATGTCACGTGTGGAGCACGTGTGAGGAGAGAGGGAGGGCGAGACGGAGAGAGAGAGAGAAAGAGAGAGAGAGAGAGAGAGAGAGAGAGCCCCGAGCGACCGAGCCTCGGAATCGCTCTCGCGACTCTCGGGCGAGGGGCTTTCTCTCGTCGAAGTCGGGATTCCGACTCCCGATGAAGAACAGTCGACGTCGACGACGCAGGGAGAAGACCACAACGACGGACGGTAGGCGACGACGGTGGCGGCGACGTTTCAGGAGAAAAATCCGAGCCTCGGTGGATCCCGCAATCATCCCGGCGATTTGCAGCCTCCTAAACATCGTCGTCCCTCTCCAGAGCAACAACAGAGACCGAGGAGGCCTGTCGTCATCGATTGATCCACCGACGAGGTAAAATCCGAGCGTCGGGGTTTCGCCGACGAGCCTAGCTTGCTCGAGCCACCGAGCCTCGCCGTCGGGCTCGATCCTGGCCCGGCTCGACACTGTAGCAAGTCGAGCCTGGCTCGAGCTCGCTACAGTGTCGAGCCGAGCGAGCCGTCTCTAAATTATTATTCCCATGACTATTTGATTTGAGTATTTATACTTGTATATCTGAATTAAGTATGTATATATTTTTTGCTTCTTTACTTTTTATGTTTATGTTCATGTTGTTCCTGTTCTGGTTGTATATTTGTTTAAATTGATTTTTCTAAATTTAAAAACAAGCAAATACTCAAAACTTAGGAACATTATATCATATTTCTAAATAAGTATCAAAGCCATTCTTTTATGAATCATAATATAAAATAGAGCTATCTATTGTGCATTTATGATAACCATGAAATTTAGGTAATGCCTAAATTTAGAACTTTTAGTAGAGCTAGAAGTGATACAAGAATAAGAATATGAATGACTAACATCAGAATATTTACTTTAATAAGAAGAAACAACATAGCACGATTGTTTTTTAATTGATTAAGACTTGTTATAGTTCTGATACATAAAAAAATTATATCGAGCATTAGTTTAGCTAATTTTATTTTAAATCGACGATGCATTACGCATCCAAACGAAAAAAATATTTGGCATGTCAAACTAATATTTTTTTAAATTGGCTTTCATACTATCAACTATACCAAAAAATTAATTAACTTCTTAATATTTTTTAGAAGTATCCGTTTAGTTCAGAAAAATAGAAAAACAATTTACACTAAATTAATAACATGTTAACAAATGGATAATCTTAACATACTTCGATTAACAGTGTACAAATAAAACGAACGAGTGTAATTATGAATTTGAGAATTTGAGTGAAAGAATTGAGACACTTTGAGAGAAGATTGGTGAAAAAAATGAAGACGGGTTAGATAAATTGAGACAACAGTGTCATGCACACCGAGTGCAAGCGGCGGCAAGCAAAGGGAGAGTGTCACAAGCAACGAGCGATGGTGATGGGCGAGACTCAAGTCGAACGAAAGCCACGATGGGGATGGGTGATGGCAAACGACAATGTGCAACGGCCGACGACAGCAGTGAACGATGAACAACCGGTGGCGACAACAACGAACAATCAACGATGCAAAGAGTTGCAAACTCAAGTCCGACGAGATCCAGGGCTTGGTGTTGTTGAGCCTGACAAGCCAACTCGTGAACTTAGCTCGCTTGTTCGGGCTACGATGGCTCACTCGAATGTCATCTCTAGGCCAAACCCAAAAACAAGGTGAGTCGAACAAGCTCGACAAGCCCGCCGCTCGTCTCAGCTAATTCATCTTCATACAAAAATTGAGTTCCTTTAAAGGGAAATGAGATTCAATTTTGCAACCAACTCCCTCTTAAAAAATTATTTATGTATAATTTGGTTTGTTAGGTTCAATAGGCTTGATAGTCTCTGCTCGATACGCTGAGCATGCTCAACAAACTAGATTTTCCATGCTTAGCCCGACCTACTTAAGTTGTTTCCTATATCTATCAACTATGATACCCACTAATTGTCTACTGCTAAATAACTATGCCATAGTAGAGATGATGTCCGTTGGTTGTTCGTCCCAAATCGCTTGAGAGTTGAGTTTGTTGAGACCTTATAAAATGAGCTGAATTCTCTATTTAACATAAGCATTTTTAACACATTCTACGAATAAATCTTCCAAACCTACCTCAGTTACGCTGGGATTCCTCGAGAATCGAGCCAGATAAACTATCCGAAAGTGCACTTTTACTATACGATAAGAGATTTAAAATATCAAAAGCTAGTAAAAGCGCCGGCTTCTTTGAACGGCGACAGTCAAGGAGGTTGGGGAATTATGTCATCCGACACGTCTCCCCATGCTTCTCTTTCTATTCAACCTCTTGGGAACCTCAATCTAACCTCATCGGAAAGATTAAACTCCATTAATCTAATCTGCCTCGTAACTTATCTCCTTCGCTTCCGCAAGCTTCTGCCTAGCCGTTGCGGGCGATATTATGGCCAGCATTGACAATGGTCGGATATTAAATGTTGTGGCGTGGGAGAAGACAGAGATGCTGTTCGAGGATCACGGGAACTTGATGATTTGCATCGTCTTCTCCCCAATCATATTTGTTTAAACCTGCAACTCTCCAGCCGAGAATCATCGATGGCTGTCGCCTCTGGAAACTCTCTTAATCCTCCGTTTTCAGTGGGGACAGTGCAGCTCCTTGACGACGGCGACGCTGAAAATGGGGATTCGTTCATTGGCCGAATCAACGACCTCCTCTCGTTTATCCAACTGAAACTTCAGGAGGCTATCGGAGATAACTTTAATTCTACATTTTTATTGTATAAATATTTATTATGTCGGTTGTAAAGGTTACGATATTATACGGCATCGAACAAAATCGGCTCGACTAAGTGAATGAATAAAATCACAAATTCAATAATAATGATAATAATAAATATATAAAAAAATTGGGAGTATTTGAATATAATTCCTTCCCTCGCCCTCTATATAAGCTCAAGACCTTTCCTCTGTTTTCCATCATCTCTCTTCCCTTCACGTTTCCCAACGTTGCTTCGACCCAACGGAAACAATGGCGGCAGCCGTCTTCACTTTTCTCATTTATCTTCTCTTCGCCCTTTCATCGGCCTCCTCCGACGGAGAGCTCATGGCCATGTACGACTCATGGTTGGCGCTGCATCAGAAGGCGTATAATGGCGTGGGCGAGCGAGAGCAACGGTTCGAGATTTTTAAGGACATTTGAGATTCGTGGAGGAGCATAATCTGTACAATCGATCTTACAAATTGGGTTTGAATAAGTTCGCGGATTTGACGAACGAGGAGTATCGAGCGTCTTTGGGTACGAGAAACGAAGGGGCTCGCAGAGTGATGAAGGCGAAGAGGGCTAGCCCCCGCTACGCTGCCGTGGCCGCAGATTCGTTGCCTGAATTGGTCGATTGGAGGGCCAACGGAGCCGTTAATCCCATAAAAAACCAAGGAACTTGTGGTCAGTTTTCTCTTGATTAACTTTATAAAATGCTTTTAGTTTTCGATCTACGTCAAATGTTTCCAATCTTTGTGCTCTTGTTTACAGGAAGTTGCTGGGCCTTCTCAACCGTGGCGGCTGTGGAGGGGATAAACCAAATCGCTACTGGAAAACTCATTCGTCTATCTGAGCAGGAGCTCGTCGATTGCGATAAAAATTACAACTCCGGCTGCAATGGAGGTCTCATGGACTATGCTTTTCAATTTATTGTCGATAATGGAGGAATGGACTCTGAGCAAGACTACCCTTATAACGGTGCTGATGGGAGATGTGATCCCATTAGAGTAAGCTTCCATGCCTCAATTTTAATCGTTAAAATCGATCTTCTTTCTCATAAATATTGATTTGTTTTTTATATGCTCGTGCGTTCACGCAGAAGAACGCTAAGGTTGTCAGCATAGATGGGTACGAAGATGTTCCCGCCAACGATGAACAAGCGTTGAAAAAGGCCGTCGCTCATCAGCCCGTCAGCGTCGCCATTGAAGCCGGTGGCAGAGCTCTGCAACTCTACCAATCGGTGAGCAGCTACGAGTAAATCTTAACTAGAATCATCCTAATGGTTACGTTATAACGTGTTTCTAACCCTCCACAGGGCGTATTTACCGGCGAATGTGGCACATCTATCGACCACGGCGTGGTGGCCGTCGGCTACGGCGTTGAAAATGGCGTCCAGTACTGGCTGGTGAGGAATTCATGGGGCACCGACTGGGGGGAGAATGGTTACTTCAAATTGGAGCGTAATCTGGCCGAAAATAACAACGGCAAGTGTGGAATTGCAATGGAGGCTTCTTATCCAGTCAAGAACAACCAGATCCCAGCCCATTATTTGCCGGCATTTCAAACCTATTCCGACAAAATCAGCTCTGTCTGAGTCTGAGCTATGGCATCAATGGCTGTCCCATTCTTGTCGCTCTTGAATTTGTCATGGATTTTCATTGGGGTTGTAAATAGCTTATTTAGGAAATATTTCGACCATAGATTATGATAGAATGTCGCCACACGTTCAACTTCGAATGAAATTTGTGCTTCTACTACGCTTTGGTCACATAGTTCGTTCACAGAAGAGAGCGGAACCAATTAGATATAATAATAGGTCGGGTTAAAAAATAAATAAAAAAATAAATATACAATGCAATCTGGTTCCGGCTTTGATAAGCATTTAGAACAACATTTCCAACCATCTAAAGATAGAAGCCGCTTCCAATATTGAAATATGCCAACACTCGAACTTGCTAGAAGAACCAAAATCTTCGTCTTGGAGCTCTCTGTGTTAGTTTTCAAAACATATGAAAGACAAATATTAGCAAAATTTTCTCAACTACAGAAGAAAATGAAAGCCAAGTGCAAAGAAAAGGTGAGTGGGAACCTTCTCATCCTGCTTTCGAGGCTTAATCACGATAGGATGGGGAAGAACACCGTCATCGACGCTCTTGATGAAAGGCTGCACCTTCTCCTCCAATAGCTTTTCCAACTGAAATTCAATACACAAATTAAAACACCATGATTTCGGATCAGTGATGCAGATGGCTTGAAGCATCTACTAGTGCTAATTTCTCAGACAGATAAGGAACTGGTTTAATAAGTCGTTTGGCCCAAATGAAACATGGAAGAAGCTATTGACCTTTTCTTGTCGCCATTTGCTTTCCCATTGTGAGTCCAAGATTTTGTCAGCAATTTCTCTTTGAGCATTAAGAAGAACAGTCATCTCATATAGTTTCTCAGGGTCTTTGAGATCTTTTTCGCTCCAAGAAGAAGCACTCAACGGAAGGTCCAGATTCTGCAAGTTACAAGCAGAAGCAAAGTTATTTCTGCCCCCTACATATCCTCATTCCAACATCGTCCATGATAGAGATAAATAATGCCCCAGAAACAGTTGAGAAATCATAGAATCTGTCAATATTTTAAATAATATTCATCACAAAACAAAACTATGATGTCCGCCATGGTAAGTTCCAGAAGCTATCTGCTTGTAAATAATTTTGGATGCCATAAATTAGATTTTTGACTAATCATACAAAATGGTTTCAAGACTAACAAAAGACTGTCAGCCAATTATCTTTATTTTTAAATGTGTTCAGCATGAGAGATCATTCTTCAAAATCCAAAATAAGGTTTAAACTAAAGCTTCGAAGCTCCATTTTAATTTATGTTGTTCTGAGGGTAAAGGAAAAATTAAAGGATATTGAATGCAAAGAAAATACATACACCCCAATTTGGTGGACGAGGGGGAGGATCAAGTTTCATGACTTCTGCCTCGAGCACCTTCTTTGCCTTGTAAAAAGGAACATTTTTCACAACAACTGGATCATCCCTAGCACGGGCAGGATCTACGGAAATCAAGGCCTGTCAATTGATAAGTAATTCACAATCAGCCCTATTCTCCAAAAATAATGTAACAAGAACTGAAAAACATAGGAAGGTCTTTAACGCTTGGTAGAGTGACTATTTTCAACCAACCTATGTGTGAATGAATTTCTAAAAGGAATTATATTACCTCCTGCAAATACTCCCATCCAGGTTTCCGTTTGGCTACCGCATCCCTTAGTTGATCATACCGTTGAGATTCCTAATAACATAAATATGACTAACAATTAAACAAAGGTACTCACGAAAAAAAACATAATTGGCATCCTTGTCGTGGGAAAAGCAGAAACAAAGGTTATAGCTTAAAAAAATTGACGTCACATTTGCTCGTCAAAAGAAAAATGTTCATGGTACAGAATAAAACTTTTGGAGATGTGACAAAAAGAGAAACTGAGCGGTGAATAAACCTTGTACTGCCACCAGATTTTCTGCTTGACATCATCATCGAAGTTGAATCCACCCATAATTTGGGGCAAAGTAATTAGCCAAAATGCAGCAATACTGGGGTCTTTCATGCTGTGTGCTATATGCTGAAACAGTTAAAAGAAACAAAGTATTATATGGCTGAGGAAATTAAAAATTTACTAGATGATGAAATATGTGGATATAGACCCAATGGACACAAGATATATGTGTCCAAATAATTAAGTGCAAAGAAAAGGTGAGTGAGAACCTCATGTGGGTAGTTCATCTTTCTCAGGACGTTATACGCTTGCCATGGAGGCTCCATTATCTGCATAACGCAGTAAAATATGAAGAATAATGTTAACAATTATGTGAAGAAAATATCCAAAGTAACAGAAGCAAAACTCAATGCTTAAGATTCCATAAAATCACCCCAATTATCTTAATAACAACATAGAGGTCTTAAGCATTTTTTGATAATGGTTAGAAGGTCATATCCATAAACTCACTTTATTTTACATGCAACAAAAACTTGAGCAAAAGAACTTTCACGCAACTCCAATGCATGAAAAAGACAAAACAGATTATTGTTTTTACCCTTCGAGGCTTCACATGAAGGTTGCACAGGTTGGTTGTAAGGCCTTCCTCAGACCCACAATCCATCATATTGACTAGTTAACTCTTTAAAAGAATTTACTCAAGATCAAGCTCAAAAAATAATGCAAGAGTAAAGATTCATCCATGTTGACACTGCCAGAATAATGGAAAGTATCTTTAAGTGGTTGGCCAATTCTCACTAAAACTTACATCATCTGCAGAAATTCTAACTTGCAACTTGTTTTTGCATTCAGGACAGCCCATTACACCCTGTACAGATCGAGCAACATAAAAGTAATAGTTATGAGACATTAGAGAAAAAATTCACAATGAATTCTAGAGCTAAAAGCTTTTGATGTTTGAAAAAATCAACAAAACAAAGTCTACACTTAGAAAGTTGTAATCTTTGTCAAATTGTCCAATTACTTCTTTCAGATGATCGAAACAAAATGCAAATTCTGAAATCCTATATACACAGATATGAAGAGATTTAAGGTGAAATATTGGGGAAAAAGAATTATAGGATCGAACTTTGTTATTCCCCAAAATCTGAGAGTTCCCTACCAAACTACGATCAGTCTCATACAATCTTCTATCATGTGCAATCTTTGGAAACACATGCAATCTAAAAAACTTCCTTGGAAAGTAATTAAGCCACCTGAGTATAAAATGGGTGTTTTAGAGGGATAAAGTGAGCATAATTGTTATATCAATCTACAACTACAAAAATAACATTCTTCATATCCAACTTTGGCAGTCCTTTAATGAAATCCATTGACATATCTTCCATAATAATTTCAGGTATGAGCACCAGTTGAATTAATCTAGTTAGGCACAATGTTTGAAGTGACAGACTGAATTTTCTTTGCACACATTTTTAACATCCATCTTCATTCTCTGCCAACAGCTCTCTACTAGATATCAGCACAAATGGATTAAAAAGAAAAAAAAAATATTTATTATCAAGAAAAGAAGTATAAGATTGAGTTACAAATTATTCCCCAAATCTAAGAGTTTCCCACCGATCTACTATCACCTTCACAAGAATCTTTATTGACATACTCTTTTTCTCTCCTGTTTTAACCCGTATACAATTTTCCATGCCAACTACCTTTACTGACTTATTTTCAACTATTTCGGCGCCTTCAAATCTTTATTTGACTCCTTCCTCTGATGCATAACTCACAAAGGAGGCCTATCACTTACATACCTAAATCATAATCCCAGATTACATATATGTTTGATAGACATTTAAGAGACACCATTTAATCAAATTAAAACAAATACTATTAACAATATGAAGACTTAACAGAGTACGCTTAGGTGATAGAAACTAATATCCCACCGTTCCATCACATGTTGGGCATTCTTTAGATGGCAACTGAGTATGAAGATCGATGGTTGATGGTAGGTGGACCAACTCAGCCCGCTCATCGACGATGGCCTTAGCAATATTTTCTGATGTTGCTTTCTCTCCACTGAAAATAAATTTCAATGATTAACATCGCATGGTTGCAATCACTTTTGCACTAAAGTGAACAAGAGTAGTTCCTATGCACAATCCTAACAAAAAATTTTATATTACTGAAGCAACATAAATGAATAACTATATACATGACATCTTCCTAAGCAAAAAATGAAAAGAAATAAGTATGTGAAAGTAAACCGCAACATGACATCGCTTGTTGTTATTATTTTGGGAATTCTGATGATGCTCTTTGATTCTATTTAAAGAATACTACAGAAAGTTTGAAAGTTATTAATTCTTGAGACAAGAAATATTGTCAGATTCTTTTCCTATAAGTTATATCTCCTCCCTTTTTCTTCTCTCACATAAAGCTTCTAATCTTCTCTTCTCATTATCTCTGTCTCATAATTTCTTATCTTCTTCTCTTTTGTCAAAACTTATTAAGTTCTTGTTCTAAGTTGATTCAATTCCATCCTACACTCCTTACCTTTTCAAAGAATAATTTTTCACTTGGTAGTTCACCGTCCCAGACCCTCTGCACATAGTACATTGCAACGCCTGCCATCCATTACAAGTTTTGCAATTCCTGCACTTGAAGAACAAACTAAAGTAAGAAGGGGCTTAGGTGAACATTCAACTAAGAAACAAACACTTCCTTTCACAAACAAGGATAAAGTACATCATAGCAATCCTGTTGGTAGCAAATTTTCGGCAATGATTATGAAAACAATGTACATAGGCTGGGGAAAGAATCTATAAACATAGCATTGGATTACCTTTTCCAATCAATCAACACCAAAAATCCAACACAAAATAATTATCATAAAATTAGATAGTAAAAATTTTGATTTCAAATCTAACAAGTGACTCAGGGATGTCAAAATAAGGTTTCTTTTAAAGAAATATAGGGCTTCTGCTCTATCAAATGGAATAGGATGAGCACTACAACGTGATTAACGTTAAGAGTGCATATAAAATATTTGCACCATAAAAGAGAAGGGATAACCTCTGACATATGACCTTTCTTCCCATCTCGATTGCGATGTCATAAGTCCCTAAAGTAGCTATAACCTGCAATACATATATTTGCAACAACATTCAAACTCATACATTCACCAGCTTAAAATTGCACCAAACCTAACGAGAAGTGAAAATAAGAAAAGGGTATATGGCAATCAGTTTTAATCAATACTTCAATATTCACTAACTGAACAAACTCTTTTCAACGTCAACTGTACACTTATCCAACTTAAGCCTCGCAACAGCTAAGCAATTCAATAGGAAATGTAAAATGATCGAAGAGAAGAAGAAGAATGCTGGAGACCATAACTATCTTAAAAGAATGTCCAGAGCCACAAAACAACAATGCGAGGTTCACAATCGAAAAACTCACAAAAATTGAAGTGGCAGAGATTTTGGAAAGGAGCTCCGGAACACCAAAGCCGCGAGGAGCAGAGCCGGCAATTTCGAAAGCGAGAGTGAAGGGGGAAAGAACAACCTTGAAAGGAAATTGCAGAATATCAATGACTTGCTGTCCATAACGCCTGGAGAAGAGCTTGTACTGAACATCTGCAAACTTTTGCACGCTCTTCACCAAGCGGTCCGTCCCTCTAGACATGGAGAAAGAGAGAGAGGGAGAGAATAGACTGCGGATTGGATTGGGTTGTCGGATGGGCGGAGAATTTGAAGAGTGAAGCAAGACGCATTCAAAGAAATGGAACGGAACGGAAACGTACTGCAAGACTACGTTGAACAGTAGTGAAGCAGATATCCCGGTTCGGTTCTTGGGTTCGGACAATTGGCTCTAGATTGGAAGAGTTAGAGGTGGGCGCGGTTTGGGTTGGGTCGGGTTCTCACCCGGCCAGCCCAACCCGAATGAGTTTTGGGTTAAAAGGAGAACCCAAACGACCCAAACCGAAAAAAAAATTCTCGACCCAAACCAAACGGTTTCGGGTTGGGTTAGGTTGGTTTGGTTTGGTTTTGTTCACATATAAAACTAAAAAAAATTACAAATGTAAATACATTGTAACTCTTGCAAAAAATTACAAGGTGTCAACCGCAAATACAAGGTGTCGACAGCCTTTTACAAGGTGTCGACCATCTTTTACAAGACATTGTGTTTTTCGATTTAGTTTGGGTTTTTGAACAAAAATCAAAACCAAACCGAACTAAAATAGTCACAACTGAACCCGACCCAAAATTGATTATTTGAATCAAAGCCCGACCCAAATCGTTTGGGTTGGTTTGAGTTTTCATGTTGGTTCGGGCTGCCCACTCCTAAGAAGAGTATACTCAGTCCGGCTCAAGAGGCAAGTGTGGATAAAGAGAATAAAACAATTATCTATTTCCAATTTTTATTGCTTTATTACTACATGAACTAACATTATATTTACATTATAATGTTAAACTAACATGAACAATTTAAACTCAGAATTCAAATGTTCTAACACTTGGTCGAAAAAAAATATCAACCCAGAAATCAGCCTTTTATTTACATTATATGCTTTCATACGAAAGGGCAGCTTCATTGTTGCTAGAACTAGGTTCAAGAGTCAATGCTGCAATTTTGGAACAGAAGCCATTGGAAAGATGTAGCGAGTCTTGCCTCCATGACCATGTTGGGTTATTAAGAGCCCGTATTGAGTTAAGGCAAACCATAAGAGTGCCACCTTCGTGTAAAAGAACCTGCATGCTTATCACCATTGTTAGCTGCAAATCTTTGGGAAAATGATGCCATTTAAATGTAGAGTCTTGGAGTTTTCAAGAATCAATAGCAAAGATCGTAAGATAAAAGAACCGCGTGAAATCAATGGTGGAAACAAGTAACAACGACAGAACACTCTGTCCTACCACTAGAAAAAAAGCTGTCTACAGTTAAATTTGTCGCCCTCAAAATCAACTGAGATTGACCCACAATTTGATGAAGTTTTTAAATTAAGACAATAATGGTTTCAACAATAATGGTTAAGATGAATAAATCTCATACCAGGGAAGTTGTTTGTCGCGACTTGGCAATGGAAAATGGCACACCAAGGATGTTGTCTCGCAGTAGAAGAACATCTGCAACAGCTCCGAGCTTGCCGAGCCAAACGAGCTGAGTCCAACGAGCTAAAATAAAATAAAATTATATTGTAAAACATGTGTTATTATTGGTATTGTTGGAAAATTTATTTTATTCATGAAAAAAAAAATGTGATTGAAATTGAAACATCTCAACAAATTAATATATTAATTTGACATTTGCATCACTACATATTAGATGCATCCCAACTAGGTTGGCACCCATCTAATTGTCAATCATGTGCAAAAATGTCAAAAGTAAAATACAAGATAAAGAAAAAAAATATGAAAATACAAATTACAATGTAATGTTTAAAATTGGAAGTTAAATCTAGTCTTCAAAATCCAAATCTTGAAATTCTTCTACTATGTCGTCTTCTCGTTGTTGATCTCTTGTAACGGCGTCGTTCCAATCTTTTAAGCATATAAGTGCCTCCACAAGATCCGGTGCAAGTCTTCCGCGTCGATCATCGTATACACGTCCACCTGCACTAAA